>BDUI01010787.1:30501-42853 GCA_002335545.1 Apodemus speciosus
GAGAGAGACAGAGAGAGACAGAGAGAGACAGAGAGAGACAGAGAGAGACAGAGAGACAGAGAGAGACAGAGAGAGAGACAGAGAGACAGAGAGAGACAGAGAGAGACAGAGAGAGACAGAGAGAGACAGAGAGAGACAGAGAGAGGAATAATAAATTCTATCCATTTGAAGCTAGGGGGAAATATTAACTATACTGATTCAAATATAATTCATAAATACTGAGCAGTCTAGAACTCCACTTGTAAAACACATTTCTAGAAACCAGAGAATAAGAAAAATATTCACARTCTTTCAAAGCATCTGGCCAGTGGGCAATGATGCTTTCTCCAAGCTCCTCCTGATCAATGACATGGTGGTAAGATCTGGATGTGGGAGTAATTTTCTGTGTTTGAGTCCTGAGATCCTGAGGACAATCTTTGTGCCACCGTTTCCCCCAAAAGTGTTTCAGGGCACTGTGTGGAAGTCAGAGGCTTTGCGGCCTCTCCTGACTGGGGGCTGACAGGGCAGTGTCTCCCCTGACTGAACTTCACTCATGCCATCTGGACATTCAGGAGAACACCTAGTCTATGRCTTGTTCATGAGCACAGTGCAATGTCACCTCTATACACKATGTCATRAGGGCCCTGATGTACCAACACACGTAAAATAAAAATAAATAAATTATACAGAAAATTTAAAAATAAACAAAAGTCCATACATTTATGTTAAAAATATGTTAAGATATCGAAGTTTAATGTTCATGGTTAAAATATTTAAATATATTTTAGTGATTATGAAAACCCTGAGATTAAGATGCATTTCATTGCTTTATTTCTTTAAAAATTATTTAATTTTTATTATATGTGTCTGGGTCTTTTGCCTGCTTGGATGTCTGTGCACCATGTACAATATTGGCAGAGGCTGTATGTTCTGGATTGGAGTTACAGACAATTGTGAGCCACCACATGGAATTAAACCTGGGTCCTCCGTGAGAGAATCTAGTCCTCTCAGCCTGTGGAGCCATATTTAAGTCCCCCTCTCAGTCCCCTGCACTGTTTCTTCTTCCTTGTTTAAATGTAGTAAATTCCACTGCGGTTTGTGCCGTATTCCTAAGGCAACAGGCAATTCTGAAGCACAAACACGATGACTGATACAGGGATCCTCTGTTCAGTCCTATGAAGGCAGATTTTTCTTGGAAAAGAAATCAGGCAATGGAATGACTCATGCTTTGGAAGAATGCTGCAATTTTTTGTTCCTCTTTCAAAATGACTCTGTTATCCTCTGAGTAAGTTTCTTGGATATAGTTACACTTAAATTTTGAGTTTTCCATTGTCAAAAGCTAAAAACCATAAACAGGGATTGCCTTTATAAAAGAAATGCCCAGTCATTTGTACCTAATGGATGTCTATGGTACCCATCATATGAAAATTGCAGAAACTTGGACCATGCACAAGGAGATATCACAGTATTTATCAATGAATATATTAGCCTAAAGCTGCTGTTGGCCATTGTATACTATTCTGACATAATGTCTTTTAGGGGCTGCAGATGTGACACGGAAGTTAAGGGTAGTTGCTACTCTTGCAGAGGATTCCTTTTGGCTCCTAACACTCAAAGGATGGCTCACAAGTACCACAACTCTAGCTCCAGAGGATCCTGCATGCAGGTGTTGCCCATAAACTCATTTAGGCACACATATACACATGTAAACAAAATAATAAAGAAATCTTTTTAAATGTCCTTTACTATTTTCATTGTTTTTCTATTTTTTCCTCTCCTGCTTTATGTCTTGATTTCTTTCCTTTTATAGTGCTTTGTAATTTCTCCTGCATCATTTTCATCATATATCTGTCATATTTTTCTGTAGTGTACACAGGAAAGGTTTCTTGACATCTTCTGGTCTTTTTTATTCAGTTTTTAGTTTGGGAATCCAGAAGGCCACTTCATTGGTATTGCATTTTGAATCTTAATATAAATAGTAAACATGCATCAAACTAACTCAAAATTGTATACATAGGTATACATAGGAACAATTCAAATGCATTCCTTGGGCTGGAGAGCTGTCTCAGCAGTTAAGAACCCTTGTTGCTCTTGCAGGGAACTACGAGTTGTAAGATCCAGTTCCAGGGGATCTGATGCCCACTCTGACCTCTGTGGGCAACCAGGTACAAACATGGTACACATACAGACATGCAGGCAAGAATGCTCATACACGTCAAAGAGTCAATAGATGCATTTCTAGTTGAGTTATGGTACCACTTTGTTGTACTAAGCTATGTGAGGATTTAATCAAATTTTTCTTGTGCTACACATTATTGGTGAATAAATTCAAGGATTTTATCCTTAGATCATTGTGTCAAGTGCTGTTTCCCAAGTTGCTTTCTCTGGAGCATCAGACTGTTAGAATAAGCTATACTTAGGTATCCTGAGACCCATGAGATGCTAAGATGCATTTTCTCATAGACAGTAAAAGCCCTTTGTGGCATTAGAATTGGCTTGTGTCTCGCATACACACAAAGTCTGACCCTTCAGCCCACCCATTCCTGTCAACAAAGGTGCTGTGTGGCACTTTTATTATTTTAAACATGAGATTCATTTGATTTATTCTCTTTTGTGTGTTTTTGTGAATATGCATTTGTGCGAGTGTGATAAATGTGTGTGTGTGTGTGTGTGTGTGTGTGTGNCCATAAACAGGGATTGCCTTTATAAAAGAAATGCCCAGTCATTTGTACCTAATGGATGTCTATGGTACCCATCATATGAAAATTGCAGAAACTTGGACCATGCACAAGGAGATATCACAGTATTTATCAATGAATATATTAGCCTAAAGCTGCTGTTGGCCATTGTATACTATTCTGACATAATGTCTTTTAGGGGCTGCAGATGTGACACGGAAGTTAAGGGTAGTTGCTACTCTTGCAGAGGATTCCTTTTGGCTCCTAACACTCAAAGGATGGCTCACAAGTACCACAACTCTAGCTCCAGAGGATCCTGCATGCAGGTGTTGCCCATAAACTCATTTAGGCACACATATACACATGTAAACAAAATAATAAAGAAATCTTTTTAAATGTCCTTTACTATTTTCATTGTTTTTCTATTTTTTCCTCTCCTGCTTTATGTCTTGATTTCTTTCCTTTTATAGTGCTTTGTAATTTCTCCTGCATCATTTTCATCATATATCTGTCATATTTTTCTGTAGTGTACACAGGAAAGGTTTCTTGACATCTTCTGGTCTTTTTTATTCAGTTTTTAGTTTGGGAATCCAGAAGGCCACTTCATTGGTATTGCATTTTGAATCTTAATATAAATAGTAAACATGCATCAAACTAACTCAAAATTGTATACATAGGTATACATAGGAACAATTCAAATGCATTCCTTGGGCTGGAGAGCTGTCTCAGCAGTTAAGAACCCTTGTTGCTCTTGCAGGGAACTACGAGTTGTAAGATCCAGTTCCAGGGGATCTGATGCCCACTCTGACCTCTGTGGGCAACCAGGTACAAACATGGTACACATACAGACATGCAGGCAAGAATGCTCATACACGTCAAAGAGTCAATAGATGCATTTCTAGTTGAGTTATGGTACCACTTTGTTGTACTAAGCTATGTGAGGATTTAATCAAATTTTTCTTGTGCTACACATTATTGGTGAATAAATTCAAGGATTTTATCCTTAGATCATTGTGTCAAGTGCTGTTTCCCAAGTTGCTTTCTCTGGAGCATCAGACTGTTAGAATAAGCTATACTTAGGTATCCTGAGACCCATGAGATGCTAAGATGCATTTTCTCATAGACAGTAAAAGCCCTTTGTGGCATTAGAATTGGCTTGTGTCTCGCATACACACAAAGTCTGACCCTTCAGCCCACCCATTCCTGTCAACAAAGGTGCTGTGTGGCACTTTTATTATTTTAAACATGAGATTCATTTGATTTATTCTCTTTTGTGTGTTTTTGTGAATATGCATTTGTGCGAGTGTGATAAATGTGTGTGTGTGTGTGTGTGTGTGTGTGTGTGGTATAATGGACTGTGCCTATTCCTGTATGTTTGCCTGCATGCATGCTCAGAGTCCAGAGCAGCCCTGTGTCCTTCTCTATCACTTTTCCTTATTCCTTTTGAGGGGAGGTCCTTGCTGAACCTAAAGTTCTACTTTTAAGCTAGCAAGTCCCAGAAATCCTTGTGTCTCCACACTCCTCAGTGCTGGGTTGCAGGCATACTTGGAGTGCTGGAATCTGAATTCTGATCTTCATGTATTRTGCAGCAGGCTGACCCATTTCCCTATTCCCAGCTCAATCTTTTCTCCACAGAAGAACTCTTCTGTTTACTTCTTTCTTGGGGGAAAGGGTAGTACCAGTAATCAAACTCAGGGACTTGTGCATGCTAAGCAAATGTTTTTCCACTGAATTACCTCCTTAGTTCAACATTTCCACCAGGACCAGGCAGATTAATATAAAATGATCTATCATTTTACATGTTGATAAACTGTAAAAATCTCCCATTGAGAGGTTTCTGCCCCTACATCTTTAACCCTGTTTCTTCTACACTATCCAACCATGCCACCTCTGTCCTGAAGAACATGTCCTTATTGTTGTGCTGAGCTCTGGACTCTACCTACAAACCACAGCAAGAACAGCAGGGGACAGAACAGGAGGATGTTTGGAATTTATATCCATATTGARACAACAATAACTTAGCGCTATGCACAAATGGCTATGAACCTCTTCAATAACCTGCTGAACCCAATCACACATACAAATGGCTGTGAACCTCTTCAATAACCGTCTAAACTCAGTCACATGGATCGCTAACGCTACTTCTCTCACATGGAACCACAGGCTCTCACTTACAGTCTGAGCACACTTGCGTAGGAGAGAAGGGAGAAGCATGGACCAGAGACAGAGGTCTCAACCAAAAGGACTTAAAACTTTGTAATCATGTTTTAGCATATTTTACAAGAACATCTGAACACATAAACACATTGCTAAGTCTGTCCCCAGGGTCTTGGAAGAGTCCCGTTAGTGTGAAATGCCAGCTTTATGAGCTCCACAGTTAACCTTCTCCTTACGTTAATCCTAAACCAACATTCCAGACTATGTCCCACATATCTCAGCTCCACTTCTATGCCAAAGTGTTCCATGTATGCTACTGGGAGTACCAGGTGTGAGAGTACCAGGTGTGAGAGTACCAGGTGTAAGAGTATCAAGTGTCTAGAATATCAGGTGTGAGAGTTTCAGGTGTGGGAGTACCAGGTGTGAGAGTACCAGGAGTGAGAGTACCAGGTGTGAGAGTATCAGGTGTCTAGAGTATCAGGTGTGAGAGTTTCAGGTGTGAGAGTACCAGGTGTGAGAGTACCAGGAGTGAGGGTACCAGGTGTGGGAGTACCAGGAGTGAGGGTACCAGGTGTGGGAGTTTCAGGTGTGGGAGTACCAGGTGTGAGAGTACCAGGTGTGAGAGTATCAGGTGTCTAGAGTATCAGGTGTGAGAGTTTCAGGTGTGAGAGTATCAGGTGTCTAGAGTACCAGGTGTGGGAGTACCAGGTGTGGGAGTACCAGGTGTGAGAGTATCAGGTGTGAGAGTTTCAGGTGTGAGAGTTTCAGGTGTGAGAGTACCAGGAGTGAGAGTACCTGGAGTACAAGTACCAGGCATGAGAGTATCAGGTGTGAGAGTACCAGGTGTGGGAGTACCAGGTGTGGGAGTATCAGATGTCTAGAGTATCAGGTGTGAGAGTATCAGGTGTGAGAGTTCCAGGTGTGATAGTATCAGGTGTGAGAGTTCCAGGTGTGAGAGCACTGGGTGTGAGAGTACCAACTGTGGGAGTACCAAGTGTGGGAGTACCAGGTGTGAGAGTACCAGGTGTGAGAGTACCAAGTGTGGGAATACCATGTTTGGCTCCCCTATTCAAGAATGTCTTTCAGAGTGGAGAAGTCATGTTACTGCATGCTTATTGGTCTTGCTTTCTTCCAGGGTGTCTGCTGCATTATAATGAAAACTTGGCCTTTCCTTTCTTATTCTGATACCCCACTCCTTAAGTGTGTGTCTTTTATATATATGATTTGAGTGTGAAAAGTCTCTGACAGGCTTTCATATGTTGGTGACAGATCCCCAGTTGTTGGTGCTGATGTTTTGGGGAAGCTTTGGAGTCTCTGATATTATGGTATATATCTAGGAGAAGTGGGTTAATGCAGTGGGCCTCCCATCTAAATSATCTGCTTTCTAATCTGCCAATAATAAAATAAAATAACAACAAAAAGAATCATAATGATAACCACATGATATGCTTTCACCAGCATAAGCTACCTCAACCACAATGCCTTTCCTGCCATGATGGATTGAATTTCCTGAAACCAGGAGCCAAAGTAAATCTCTCCTTCTTCAATTTGCTTGTTCTGGCTATTTGACCACAGAAGTGAGAAAGTAACTAACATTGCCCCATATGGTACCTCTTCCTCACTGTGATCAATGAAAAGAAACATCTTTCAGTGAGAGAAGATGAGAATTTTCAATTTTTCAATTTTCAAAGTATCAAAGAAACAGAATCAAGAACCAACTCAGACTCTCTATGCTCACATCGACAGACGAAAGTCAACCAGGAAATGATGCTGTTGTAGAGAGGACAGCACATTTGTCACAGCATATAGATAACGTGGAAATGATTCCATGAAAAGTATGAAAAATTCATAGGGGATGATGCAATACAATCCCAGAAGAATTCATAATACTGTTGGGGGATACACATTCTGAGTCCTTAGTCAGAAATTCTTAGTCCTTATCAGAAAAGGATGTTATAGCTGCCTTTCAGTAATCATGGTGAGTATTTTCTAGGAAAAGAGTGAATAACTTAGACTGTTGCAAAGCAATCTAAATGAAAGCAAATGAATTAAATTAAGTCAGAGATAAATAGTGCCAACTGCTGGGAAATTCCGTTAGGCTATGGAACTCTCCCAAAGGAGGTGCAAGTAGCAGCATTATTCAGAACTGGGAAAACAATATTATCACAGTGTCATGAGTAACTGCTCTCTGTTCCAGGGACCAAAGAGAAGCTCAGTCACATGTTGACTATTTGTCTTCTCCAAGTGATACGTTTATGTGATAAATACTTTACTACTTGCCCAGTGTTAAATTAGGAGGATGTACTTTTTCATTAATATAATAAACACAAACACCATTCCCCAAATAACTTAATTAAAGTCCTTAATGAAAATATAGTCATCTTCTATAAGAGCTGAGCTTTTCATTGAAAACCAGTTAATTCTGATGCTATACAAGGAAGAATATCAAGTTGCAAAGAAAGGGATGAGGTCAGGAGGTGACAAAGTGAATCTAGTCAACCTACTCTTGTGTATTATTACTTGTATTACATCTGCTAGGAGTTCCAAGTTGAAAAGGATTTTGAGGAAAATAATATCCTGCTCTATTAGTGATGTCTGACCTGATACGAGGTAAACTAATAGCATCTTACCTGCTTATCACAGCCTCATCAGAACCCCAGATGACCCAGCCATGTGGACACTGCTCTGATGTCCTCAGCCTTGTGCTTAAAGGACACAAAGAGCAATGGAGACTTGGAACCCAAAGTGACATAGCATTAGGCTCTGGGAAGCAAAATGTACTATTAAGCCATATCTTCTAGCTTCAAGGACTGTTCTAGGAGGTCATTTTTTACAACGATGTCATTTGAACCTTGAGGAAACTGAGGCTAGAGGAGCCATCTCACTGGATAAGGGCCATACGACAATTTCAGGCAGAGCTGGAACTAGAACTTTGCCCCACCTGTTTCCCAGATGTATGACTTGAAGTTATATGAGGACTAAAGACTCCTTTCTTGCTGCCAGTCACCTACATTGGTCCCAGGTCACAGTAGCTGTATTGGCTGGTTTTGGTGTCAACCTAACACAGGCCTGAGTTATCACAGAAAGCAGCTTCAGTTGGGGAAGTGCCTCCATGAGATCCAGCTGTGGGGCATTTTCTCAATTAGTGATCAAGGGGGGAGGGCCCGTTGTGGGTGGTACCATCTCTGGGCTGGTATTCTTGGGTTCTGTAAGAGAGCATAGTGAGCAAGCCAGAGGAAGCAAGCCAGTAAGAAACATCCCTCCATGGCCTCTGCATCAGCTGCTGCTTCCTGACCTGCTTGAGTTCCAGTCCTGACCTCCTTTGGTGATAAACAGCAATTTGGAAATGTAAACTGAATAAACCCTTTCCTCCTCAACTTGCTTCTTGGTCATGATGTTTGTGCAGGAATAGAAACCCTGACTAAGACAGTAGCCATGGGAGATTGGTAACAAAAGTGTGTTGAGACCTGCCTGGCCTTTGCTGACCTTATGGCCATTTGCTCTGGTAGGTTCTTTGTTTCTGTCTCCATTGGGTGTTGTGAGATCAGTTCCTCAGTGCTCGGTGCTTCAAAGCTTGGACTGGAATACAATGTCCTTCATCACATAAGGCACAGAACTGGAGACTCTTCACTTTTGTCTAGAGAACCATAAACCAGCCCAAACACTCATCTCTGACTAGCCAACAGCAACAGCCTATCCAGGAGAAGACATAGAGTCATATTCTCCCATAGGTCACTCCCTATGTTGGCTTTGACCTCATTCCAGATAAAACAAACCAGGGAACTGGAGGTACATTCCTGCCTTGCTGTGGATATCATTAGCTTTTTGGTTTGTATTACTTATATGTTTATGTACCTCTCCACAGCACCCCAAGATTTGCAACCACAGAAAGACAAACATCTTCATCCCCTCCAAAGGCTCAACAAGACACAGAGAGAAGAAGAATCTCCTACCATCAGAAAACCGAGCTCCTCCACTCCTTCCCAGGGCAGGTCCATGTTCAGTCTATTACTTACTGAGTTTACCAGTGTATTTTACTTAGTTCCCAGATTTGACCCTGGGTGAAGGCYAGTAGAAAAATTAAGAGTAAGCTGTTGGGAGAATTCTTCCTATGAAGACAGAAGCAATGCTTACTATGGGAGCTGGGCAGTTGTTTTCTTTGTACATGAATGACTTTGGCCTGACCACAAGATCAGTATTGCTCTAACAATAACTGGAATTGTGCGGAATGAGTGAAATTCAGTGTGGTAGGCCAGAGTACTTAATCCTTAGAGCCTCGTGTGAGCAGCTGGTAGTCATCCCTACATCTATTGGATATTCGTTTGTACTCTCTGATGTGAAGCAGAATATCAATTACTGCATTCTTATCTAATATCCAGGGTAGCATAATTATCATAGTGTCTAGCATGCAAGTGCTTCATACGGCTAACTATCAATACAATTATTACAATTTTATTGCATAAGTAGCATCATCGTGCTTTGTGTAGTGTAAAAGTTTCTAATCTAAATATAAGCAGATAATTCATATGCCATAATGGAAACTTTATAGCCATTAAATGACTTTCTGACATGCTGTCATTTGAACCTAAGAACAATAGTTCAAAATCTACCTTTTGATTAAAAATCTCTCCATCAGCTCTAAAGTCTTCCCACTCTGAACTGCCATACACTTGAATCTCTTCTGCTTCCTTCTTTCCTTGACACCCACAACACTGAACCAATCTTCATCAACACTTCTGTGAGCCCCAGGATGTATCATCAACAGCCTGCTGGCTGCATATGGGCAAGAGGCACCCTAGATCAGAGTGGGTGGAGACAGTGTTCTCCAGTGAGTGTGGAGATCAATCAACAGGATAAACTTGCTAGTTGGAGGCAGAACATCTGATGATGCTCCAGGCCAATGACAGACCTTGTTTCATAGGAGATGGACGGTTTTCCTGAGGACGACACCTCAGGCTGTCCTCTGACTTCTCCACACACACACACACAAGAACACACACACACACAAAAGAACATATACACACACATACACACACACACACGTAAGGACACAAAAACAAGAACACACAGAATAATAAACATACAAGAATAAAAACACAAGAGCATACACAAAGAACACACATGAATAGTCACACAAGCTCTCTCTCTCTCTCTCTCTCTCTCTGTCTCTCTCTCTCTCTCTCTCNNNNCACACACACACACACACACACACACACACACACTCACACGGTTCTATTGATCAGGGTGTTGCATATCTTTGAGAAGCCATCATTTAAACTACTACCTATACCAACTAAAGTCAAGTCTACACGTCCTAGTCACATTTTTGAAAGTATAGGATTTCTGTCTTACTTTTTCAAAGGTACCATTAGCTGCTTACCATTGGCATAATTATGCTTTATTTGTATCTGGTACAAATTAAAAATCAGTCCAATCTGGCTTCCCTGGCCTCTGCTCAGAGAAGTGTGGTCACATAATCACAGATTATTTCTCTTTTTCCTGTTAGTCTAACTCACTAAGATAGTACATTCACAGACCCAAGGTGCATTTAAAGACACAAGGAGGCACAAAGCTAGCATGCAAAGCTACAGTCTACATATTTTGTGATGTTGTGGCAAGGACCAAGCATCTTATCTTCTGCTCGTGGCGTTTCTAATAATGAGGACATTGAAAAAAAATCCGTTCTTCCCCACCCTCCATATTTCCATTGTAGTCGGCATCATTGATTTTAAAAAAAAGGTACCTTGTATGTTTCTAACAATTTAGCACTTCTCAGTTAACCTAGTCCCTTCTCTAGAGTCATACCATCAGGCTGTTTCCCAGTTTTTGCTTCCTTCAAAGTCTAAAGGGAAAACGAAGGGATTTCTAGGTCTGTTTTCTTGAAGGAATCACCACACCAGTGACTGCAGACGAGCTTGTGGATAAGAAGGCGTATTTAAATTAATCAACATGTAGTTCAGTGTCAGTATATGTTATTCTTCTGACACAGAAAATAGGCTCAATATTTCACATGCCTCTCATTTCTCTTTCTATTGGGAAGCATGACTTGATATATTACCACCACTCTGTCTCATCCTGTCACACTGAAGTCAGGAAGAGAAAGCCAGCAGGACAGGTATCCTTCAATCCAGGTCAGCAAGATCCCAGGAGCTGGACCCACAGGTCCCATTACCTGGGCCCTCCTCACCTGACATGACTTCTCTATGAGGTCTCCTATAAAGTCATTTCTGAGTTCTACCAGGTCCTCTGTCACCATCCAGAAGTCCAGGTTCTGTCGGATCTTTGCCAAAGAGTCTTACTCCGTAACCCCATGGTTAAATCAGAGCACCTTTCTCTAAAGTGTGAGAGATGCCATTACCACAGAACAGGAATCGGAACAGCCCCAGGAGTGTACCATGGAGAGTCTCTGGAGATGTGTCTCACCACACAATGTTCTCTCTGGGTCATTTCCAGGACAGGAAAGAACTGCATGACTGCTCAACCTCCAAATAATTGTGTCAGACTTAGTGTTAGACATGATGTCAATCCAGAGCTATCCTGGATACTGTGTCAAGATCAGCTGAATTCTTTACAGGATAGTTACAAAGCTCCAAATATGCAGGTTTAAGAAAAAAAAGGTTATTTACTGTGCATTTCCTACACCAAGCTTGTAATGTTACCTATTCACTAACAGCTTGTTAGTGATTTTGATGTATTCTGTTTTCAGTTTTCCTTCGGAAGTCTTTAGTCTACTCACTTGCAAAGAACATTTTGTTGTTGTTTATTTTTTGTTTTGTTTTACTTTTAAACTTCAAAAATGTTATCAAATAATAATTTTGCTTTTAAGAAAAAATTTACCCTTTACTCAAGCACAAGAAATTCTGTATATTAAATATATTTGTAATAAGTCATTGGATCAAGATCAAGTAGAAAAATACATTGTCAGTTTTTACAACATTAAATTGGTAGGGGAATAGGACCATTAATAATTTAGTGTGTACTAAAGCTATGAGGTAAAATACTAGGGCTGGAGAGATGGCTCAGCGGTTAAAAGGTAAAATACTATATTATCATGTAGAGTCCTCACTCATATCCAAAAATGGAAATAATGTTTAAAATCACATTCTCTTATTGATTTTTGCATACAGTGTTAGTGGACCATTTATCTTTTAGAGAGAACAGTAGGAAAAGTTATATTATTTGAGTATTCAAAATTGAGTAAACACTTTCCCCTTTAAAAAAATGGAAAAGGGTACATGCCTTGGATATTCTTTTGAGACTGGGTTATTCCATTCAGTATGATGCTCTCCAGCTCCATCCATTTCTCTAAGAATTCATTGTTTCTAATGGCTGAATAGTACTCCATTGTGTATATATACCACATTTTTTTGTATTCATTCTTCCGTTGAGGGACACCTGGGTTCCCTCCAGTTTCTGGCTATTATAAATAAGGCTGCTATGAACATTGTGGAGCATGTATCCTTACTGCATGCTGGGGAGTCTTCTGGATATATGCCCAGGAGTGGTATGGCTGGGTCCTCTGGAAGTATCATGTCCAG
>BDUI01010788.1:18009-33413 GCA_002335545.1 Apodemus speciosus
CATATAGGACAAACTCTGGGTAGCAAAAGCGCTTGGCTCTTGCCAGTTAATCAGTCAGGAACTAAGTACACTAAAGACTGTCAAACACATTAAAAACCGCCAAGCACAGCTTGCTACTACTGAGTGATTCTCAATTTCTCTAGGATAGTCTTTCTAAATGAAATTGCGACTTCTTTTTACCGCAGGCTTTCCTTCCTCATTTTACTAAGTGACTGCCAGTGTGCTACAACCCTCACATCTCCTAAAGCCAGGTAATTTTAAAGGGTTACGATAAGCCTGAGGTACCTACCTATTACAATACCCAACAACAGTGAACCCTTAATAGGAAATTAGGACCCGGATGAATAGTGTCCCTCACAGGCTCGGTGCTACTTGGGGAGGTCCTAGAATCAGCACACTGCTTCCGGGAGTCCCTGGAGGACCGTCTTGTCCCCCGGCTTCACCCCATCTACTCCCTGTCGACCTTCTGATRAGCAGCTTCTGCCACTCGCCCTGCTGACACCATCCTCTCTCTGGACCAACAATGAGACCAAGGCACCATGGACTGGACTCTGGACCCAGGGGCCCAGACAAATCCTTTAAGATGTTTCTTTTGGGGATTTTGTCACAACGATGAAAAAGCCACAAACAGCCAAACATTCAATATTTGAAAAAGGACGAGTGACAAATGGCCACTGGGAATTAGGATCTCAGAACCTGCTTTACCACAGGCAGCAAACTTAGAACATTATAAAGCTACACTTAGTTAGCTTCAGTACTTATGCAAGAGAAAAGCACAAATATTCTATTCTTTAAGTGACTAACAAGCCAGGCAGTGGTGGCACACGCCTTTACCCCAGCACTTGAGAGGCACAGGCAGGCGGATTTCTGAGTTCGAGGCCAGCCTGGTCTACAGAGTGAGTTCCAGGACAGCCAGGGCTACACAGAGAGACCCTGTCTCAAAAAAAAACAAAGTGACTACCAGGCCCCCGACCGACTCACCCTGTTGGTCCGCGTCAGCAGTCCGAGAAACAAGGGCACTGACAGCTGGGAAGGTGATGCTGGACATGGCCGCCACCGCCCCGGCCGCCCACATCATCCTGGAAGCAGAGGACGGGACAGACCTTACTACTGCATCTCGCCTTTTCCTGTCAAATCAAACCGTCATCCCGACTGTGCAATGGCCGTGTAAGAAGAGAAGTGTGCTTTCTCCCTTCCTCTAAGTGGCTCTGACCAGTCATTTAAAGGTGTAGCTCATGTACTCTGGAAGCAGCAACTGTCTGTTCACATTGGGTTGTTCTAAACCAAAATGTGGAATAATCTTTGTGTTGGAAGATGAGAAGTTATGCTGAGGATTATACATAAAATTAATAAAGAAACATCAAGTGTATTTAAAGACCGAAGCTGGCAGGCTTCTAAAGTTCCCATGGACGTGTGATTCCTTTTAACGGTCACTGACTGACTGTAACGCCGGGAACACGGAGGGAYGTAAGCTGGATGCTGGAGGGAACAYGRAGGGACGTAAGCTGGATGCTGGATGCTCCTCGCTTGCTGGAAAGAAATCCTCCACATTTGTGGGCACCGCTGCAGAGGCTGCACTGAGGGATACATTCCCCACTCGACACATCCTCTGTGTTTACTGATACCCAAGTCCAAAGGAGCTGGGCAGCCCCACACCGACCAGCCTGCAGGACACCAGCCTGTAGGAAGGCTGAGCCGGGTCGTGAAGCCAGGATGGAAGCAGGYGGACTGCTCCCTCCCAACATGTCGGGGAGGAACACTGGTTTTTGTTTTGCTTTTCTTAACCAGGAAAACAAAATATRTAATAAGCTGTCAGGACATTGTTGCCACAGATTCCTGTGCTGTTTCCTAGTAACAAACTAATCAGACTAAATGCTCCTTAGAGATTCAATAGCTTAATAATCTCACAGGGAGAAAGCTAGTGTGTAGCCTTAAGTCACTCTAGAATATATAAACATATGTGGGAATTGTACTATGCATGCTTAAAGTACAGCAAGAAGCAGATTTAAGTCAATAGCTTAGCTGAGAAGAAACTAAAAGGTTGGGGCTGGGCGTGGTCTTATACACCTATAGAAGTAGCACTTGTGAGGCAGAGGCAGCCTCAGCTRAAAAGAAAAGCAAAGGGAGCATGTCTCAAGCACCAGAACCTTTGTGGTAGGGCTGCGGCTGCGGCTGCGGCAGGCTGCCCGTGCCCTTGGAGATGGCCCCTCTCCCAGGCCGGGCACACAAGGACAGCACTATCKTGGAYGCTGGGTCAAGTTCACATACACAAGTCTACGACAGTGGGAGAGAGACGTGTTGGAGAGCTGGCAAAGGGTCAGAAGGCAGATGGTACTGGGTTGACTTAATCAAATCACATTATACAAATAAAACTTTCAAACACTATAAAAAAAATAAACATCACAATATTTATACCTACCAAGGTTCTGAACCAAAGCCGTACCATGCCAGCTGCAATATTTGAAACCCCAGACCCAGTAAGATGGTGTTCTTATTTCCAATTGACCTCATGAGTAAACTCAAGACTATGGTCTGAAAGACAAAAACAATTAAAATACACAAGGTTTTTTTTTTTTTTTTCTCTTAAAAAATGTGTATTTATTTATTTTGAGGAATTGGTTTTCTCCTTCATGGCAAGTACCTTTACCCACAGAGCCATCCTGCTGGCCCATCTCACAAAGTTTTGAAAAAGAGACAAGGAAATGTGTTTCTTTCTTCTAATGAAGTAGCTTGTAACACATGTGCAGAGTCAGAGCTAAAAAGCTCCAGTCACACTTCCTATCTCCTTACCACTGACAAAGAAGACCACGCTGACAAAAGCCTCCGTCCGGGCTCGTGACGGAGATGGCCATTCTATAACAGCCTGTGTGAAATTCAAAGTGAGCCCTAGTGCTGGTCTGAATGAGAATGGCCCCCATTCAATCATCTGCTTTCAATACTTGGCCCCAATATTGGTGGAACTGAAAAATATTAGGTGTGGCCTTGTTGGAGGGGGTGCCACTGGGTGTGGGCTTTGGGGCCTCACACACCCCACCATTCTCAGCACTGTCTCCTGCATGTGGACCAATCRAGCTCTCAGTCCTGTTCCAGCTTCTTGCCTGCTTACTAGCTGCCACCAGCTGCCATGTTCCCCACCAGCTCCTATGTTCTGGAACTGTGAATCCCAGACTCCACTTTCTATAAATTGGCAGGGACACAGTGTCTTAGCACAGAAACACAAAACTAACTAAGATATATCTCCATGCTATCCTATGGCCACATACAACTTCATCTAAGCCTGCTGTTGAAATTGTGATGATTCTATGAACTATGAAGTACGATTCAGGAAAATTATATTTAAGAGCACAGAATTTGAAAAAACATGATGGACCACAATCCTTGAGATCTTGGATGAATCTAGTTCCGTTTTTTTATCAAGTAGAAATAACAGCAGCAAGTTCAGAATTCAATACTGGATGAAATGAATCTTTTATATGAAGTGCTTAGAGCTGTGCCTGGCACACAGGAAGCATTTCATACATGGCTTCATGTGTAGATGAACATTCCTATATTTCTAATGTAAGTGAAATCCAGCATGGATTAGGCATCGAGACGACCTTTGCTGTTCTAACTGATGCGGAGGAGGACACCACACAGAATGGCTAGGAAGTCGGTCCTCGACTCTCTCTCATTATTTACTGACACATCAGATAATTAACGTGTAAGTTGAAATTTAATCATTTAACATTTTATGAGGTTTGGTTACAAATACGCCAGTTAAAGCCTCTAACCTGAGGCAAATCAGGAGAGCGGACCTATGTTTGAGGGCAGCCGAGGCTACGGCTGAGTTCTAGGCTAGCGTGAGTTAGAATGAGTCCTTGCCTCAAAAATGATTCCTAGAAGGATTTTCAAATGAGAACCCATGCCCACTGGATCAGGCTCCTAGAAACATCTGAAGACTCAGCTTTCTTCTCTAAGACTCTGGCTGCAGTGCACAGCATGCAGAACTGAGTCCCAGGCTGCCCACCCTGTGGGATTAGACTCGCGGGCGACCACTCCCCAGAATGCCCCACCCAGCAGCTTGCCAGGAGAAGTTCAACCATGAAAAAAAAATGACTGGATAAAGCTAGTATTTCACACGTATGTGAAAATTTCGACTTTTATTTCATCTAATAAGATTTTGTGTATGTTACATCCTTGTAAAGCGTAAGTAACACACTTTCTTATTGCTTGTGGGCAGACAATATTACAGGTAACAACTTACATATTAGGAGGACTAGAATTTGTAAACTCAAGACTGTTAGGTCTATAGATCCAGCACTCCTTGAGAACGTGTGAACGTGTCTGTTTGTCAAAGGAGTCGCCTCCCTGGCCTCTGGCAAAGGAGCACATGGCTCACGGCGCTGGCCGCCAGGCTCCTCAGTCCCTGTCCTCCTCTCAGTCCCTCGCTGCCTTCTCCCCACACCCAGGGCTCCCAGTCCCTCCCTCTCCTCATTCCCACTTCTAGTCTTGGCCATGTCCAGTCTGTTGCTTTCTCTCGGCTGTGGACTCTTCCAGATACCTTTGGCTGTTCTCTCTCTTATCTGCAATAAAGACTTTCTCCTAGTGAAATAGTCATTTTGTAGTCTCTTCACTACACCCTTCTGCATTCTGGGAAAGTATACTCACGACTATCCCCAAACACAGTACTTTACCTCAAAAGTCCTGCTTCCTCTTAAGGCTCTAGCGCAGCGGCTCTCGCCTTCCTAAGGCCGCCACCCTTTACTACARCTCCTCATGCTGTGCTGACCCCCAGCCACGTGTCCATTTTTGTTGCTACTTCATAACTGTAACTTTGCTGTTGTTGTGAACTGTAATGTAAAGAGCTGATCTGTGACCCTCACCCTGGTGTACTCCAGAGGGATAAGCCCTGCTAAAAGACAGTCACCTTGACCAAAGCCCCACAGCCTGAGCTAGGCACACAGCTCAAGGGCCAGCTCTGGGCACAAGCATGCACTCTTCAGGAAGCTGACACTTCCCAAGGGAGATCACAACTACCCCCAAACCTGCTCCCAACCAGCACCTTACAGACACTTGTGTCATTCGACACAAGTGGCTAATCCTTTTAATTTATGATCTTTCTCAATTTCAAAAGCCAGGACCAATAAATCCTAATTCAGGAAAGAGTTCAATAAGAGAGACCCTGGGAACACACACACACACCTGCACAACAACAAAACATTTCCTTGTGCATTGCTAGCCTGTTTACCTTGCAAGTGGGAGCAAAAGGTAAATGTATTTTCTTCAGGCCACTAGAAGTCATTCAAGTCAAAAACAGAATCCAGAAATACTGCTCACCTCCCTTCCTGGGGCCACATCCTGTGTGTATTCACTAAGTCAGACTCACTGTAAGAATATCTCACATCCACAGACTAAAAGACCCACTGTGTCACCAATCACTGTCCCCCTGCTGGGCTGGCTTCCAGGGGCCCCTTGGAATTTACTCTGTAGCCCGTTCCCCTTCCCCACACCAGCAGTGCCAAACAGGCCTCTGCTTCCTTCTCCATGCGCCAGGCGCACTCCACCTGTGGGGGATTAGACTCATTTCTCAACAACTGAACATTCTCCTCCAACTCTATCCAAATGCTGCCGTGTACATAAGTACTTCTCTAAGACCGTACCCAAGTTTCCCCACTCCTGCTCTTTAAAGTTATATTAGAAACATAATGTTTCCAACTTACCCATACATCCTGTCTCATTCCCTAGAACATACAATCTAGAGAGCAGGACTCATACGGCTGCTCAACCAGGGTCTGCTCAGTACTGTAGACATTCAGTGACTATCTGAAGAGTAATTCACAGAGTGAGGAGGAGTCCTGATACAAATCAATAAACTGCCATGTTACAGATCACATATTCACTAATATGTATCCATCTAAAAAGCCTGATCAATTAGTAGCTCTGCTAACAAGTTTTTGACTCTACAGATCAGACTTGTCTCTAGCCATGCATGGTAGCACAAGCCTTTTTAGTCCCGGCACTTGAGAGGCAGGAGGGTCTCTGTGACTTTTAGGTCAGCATGGTCTACATAGTAACGTCTTAAAGAGTCAGGACTACATAGAGAGACCCTGTCTCCAAAACAACAACAAAAAAGATTCCACCAACATGCCTGTCTTAGGTTTTCCTGCTGTGAACAGACACCATGACCAAGGCAACTCTTATAAAGACAACATTTAATTGGGGCTGGCTTACAGGTTCAGAGGTTCAGTTCATTATCACCAAAGCATCCAGCATGACAGCATCCAGCAGGCATGGTGCAGGAGGAGCTGAGAGCTCCACACCTTCATCTGAAGGCTGCTAGCAGAATACTGGTTTCCATGCAGCTAGGAAGAGGGTCCTAAAGCCCACGCCCATGGTGACACACTTCCTTTACCAAGGCCACACCCAATAGTGCCGAGCATAGTCAAGGCAGCACAAGGCCTTCACTGAGTAAGGCCTCATCAGGATGGGCGACATCAGTTAACTAAAGCAGAAACTCACCTGTGCGATAATGGACAGAATGCCCAGGACTGCTATAAAGGCCGCCACACTTTCTGGGGAAAATTTCATTATCTAGAAGGTTTCCAAAACAAGTAAAATTAATGAAAAAAAAAAAAAAAAGCACAGCAAATATATACTAGTGTAACCACATGTATATTAACATTAAATGGCTAGAAAAATGCTTACTGACAATTTTTCATTCTAATTTTAATTTACTTATATACATATTTCTTCAGAAAAAATGGCTTATATTTAAAATACTTCCTTATATATAACAGATCTCTTTTATTTGACCATAACTAAGCTAATAAGCACCCAAAATCATTTTAAAAATAACAACATGAGGTCCTGTGGGGAGTCCCAACAGGCCCTCAGCCAGGAGGTCAGGGTCTGGCAGGCGACTGTTTATAAAACAGTATTGCAGTGGCAGTTCTTTTGTCAACGTGACACAAACTAGAGCCACCCGGGAAGAGAAAACCTTAACTTTGTGTTTTCATCTGACTGGCCTCGGGCGAGCCTGTGGGCCCTCCCTTGACAATGAGGGAGGGCCCAGCACACCGTGGGCGGTACCACCTGGAGGAGGCGGAGCTAGAGGCCAGAAAGGAAGCCGAGCAGGAACCCGAGGAGCAGGCAGGAAGCAGCTCCCTCCAGTCTCTGCTTCAGTTCCGCTCTAGGTTTCTGCCTTCATTTCCTTCAAAGACAGGACTGTGTACAGAATAAAAACCAAACAATCCTTTCTTCCCTGAGTTGTTTCGGTGAGTGTTTCTATCACAGCAATAGACAAGGATTCATTCTTAAAGACTAATCGAGCTCCCTGCTGATGAGCCGCTGTCCTCCGTGAGGTGCTGATGGCATGAGGTGCTGATGGCAGTCGCTGTGTAAGCCGGCCTCACCTGTCTCAGGTACAGGAAGAAGCTGGAGTACTGGCCCGCTTCGGGCAGGTAGGAGAGGAACACCGTGATACAGATCAGCAGCACGATCGAGTCTTGGCCCACTTTTTTTAAAGACTAGAACAGAGAAACATCAACACACACTGACATCCAAACCTCACTTAAAGTTTAAGTGTAAACTTTAAGAAAACTTAAAGTTTTCTCTTTATTTCATCCTACTCAAACTGGTCTGAAAAATATTTCAAACTGTTAAAAAAAATGCTTTAAAAAGAAAAGCCCTTTTGCTGGTGCATGTTTATATTTGCAGACCTAGGGGGGCTGATACAGAATGATCTTCAATAATAGGCCACCTTGGGCTGCACAGTGGGACTCTGATAATAATAAATATGTAAATAAACTTTAAGATGCCCCCAGTCCCCAAACATGCAGAGAGAAGTATTTGTATCCCACCGAATCAGGCATTCTCTTTTGCCAAGGAAAAACTTACTGCAAAGGGGTCGGCCTGCTCCCAGGAAATGGGCGCGCCCCACGACGCTGGCCGCATCTTCTCAGGCAAGGACTCTGGCACAGCAACAAGGATAAAACAGATATCTAGCAGAGCTATTGCTGTAGCAAGGACCACCACTAGGCTGTCCCCGTACACTCGTCCAAGGTAAGCTCCAATGGCAGGGCTGGTCACTAGGCTGGCAGCGAACGTGGCGGAGACCTGCAAGCAGGAGCAGAGAAGGGTCACCGGGGCTCCGTCCACAGGGGCTCCGTCGGCACCCGGCCTGCTCTCCAAGCAGCTGCTACTGCTCTTCCTGTGCTCTCTTGCAGGAAGGCCAGCACAGCCGATTCTTGCTTAAGGAGATGGTCCAGCCTCTTAAACTTTCTTTTGAACTTTGGGGGCTTTTGTGTGAATATATCCTACAGACCAATTCATAAGAAAACAGACCAACACACCAACAAGGAACCAAAAGGTGATTAGTTGCGGAAGTGAGAACCCGAGTACATGAATACACCTTCCTGTCCTGGGCCGGCCTCAGCACAGTAAACAGTCTCAAATCATTCACTGCTGTAAGGGATTCAACTTCTATGTTAACTTTCTCATCAAAATTGAATAGATAATTAAATGTTTATTATGATACATATTTAGGGCTAACTGAAATCAAACTTAGAGACTTAACAGAAGATCAGGAAGAGTGTGCTGTCACTGAGACCTTCTCTTGACCTCTGGAGGTGTGGACAAGCCTAGCAGAGGCAAAGATTAGAGAGAAGCCGGTAACCCAGACGAGCTGGCTTACCGCACAGCAGAGCTGCACATCAGCAGATGTGAGAGCAGATAACACCCAATCAAAGCCATGGCCTCAGAAGGAACTAGAAATTAGAGCCAGGCCAGGCCGGGGAACTGCCTGCCTTGTGGGAGGCCCTGTTCACTCCAGTATTCAGAGGAGAAAGACAGAAGAAATAAAAACGGAGACTTTGTTTCTATGCCATTTTGACTTTTGGATGTAGTTAATCAACACAAGAGTGTTTATTTGCAACTTTATGAATGATGATTAAAATGAATCCAGATATTTTTAAACATTCAGTCATGTATGTATGTATGTATGTATGTATGTATGTATATGTGTATGCATATATGTACACATGTATGCTTGTGCTACACATGTACACATACAGAAGTCAGAGGACAACTTGTAGCAGTTGGTTCTCTAACTTTTACTATGTGGGACCCAGGACTCAAACTCAGAGCATCATCCCTTCTGATCTTTACAGGCTAAACACTCATAAATATAAAATAAAATGAAAAAAACAAAAAACAAACAAACAAAATCCAAAACCAAAAACCTACAAGCTGCTGTTTGAGGCCCTGTGTCTCTCACTACTAAAATTTTAAAAGCTGTACCTTTTAACCCAAGCATCCATTAAGAGCACTCACCTCTTAGTTAACAAAATGTAGTTTGTCCCAAACACAGAAACACACTACAGCAACTTGGATGGATCGGGTAAATCTCAAGAGTGCACTAAGCCTAAAGATCCTAGACAAGAAGACAGACTTACACTATGCAATTTATATGAAATGTCTGCCAAAGGCAAAAGCATGTAGACAGAGTGCAGACTGCTGTCTGGCCTCTGGGTGCAGAGGGTGATAAGCGGGTCAATGGAGATATTCTAACACCAGACAGCAGTGGGGTCTCATTACGGGGCCAGAGCACAGAGCAGGAGTGGGGCTCTGCGTGTGGGGCAGAGACACTCACTTCCACCATCACAGCAGGTGAGCTCGCATCTGCAATGCAGTCAACAAACGCCCGATCAGGGTCCCTCTGTGTTTTCCCTCTCAATCCTGCCAGCCTGTGGCCATTTCCTTCTGGCAGACCACAAAGGAGAGGACCACAAAGCTCTCTCCCCTGTCTCTAGATGCACACCATCTCCACGTCACTCGATGTCAGTGTCCCTGGCGAGCTGGAAAAGCTTCATTGATCTTGGTTAAAACTAAGAGGCAACCAGGCTGGAAAATTCTTTTTGTTGATTTTTCTTTTGAGTACCTTTACTAGGCAGCTCTGGCTGGCCTGGAAATTGCTACACAGACCAGGCTGGCTTTAAAGTCAAAGATACCTGTCTGCCCCTGGCCCCTGGGATTAAAGGAACGCACAGCTGGCCTTGTGCAGGGATCTTTGTCTGTGATCCCAGCACGGAGGCAGAAGTAAGCCAGCCTGGGTGTAGTAAGGCCCTCTCCAAAAAAGAAAAAGGCTTTGGCTAGGGAAATTTTAGTTACCTCAATATAACCCTAAGCTCCAACTGTATTATTGTGATAGATTCTACAAGAAATGGTTTGTTTTTTTAAAAAAGCAACAACAACCAAAAATAAGCAATCAAAAAAGCAAACAACAAAAAAACCCACCRGCCCCATTATCATTTAAAGGTTTAACCCCACAACTAAAACCACTAGTACTTTCTGTGCGCTCCCCCTACATTCTCCTTACCCTTCCTTTCCCAAATCCTTCCAAAACTTTCATTTTTTGCAATCCCTTTGAATTCGAGAACATCTTTCATAGAACTAAAGCTCAGGCAGCTCCAGTACCCAGTCCTTACTCATCACCGTCTCGTGTTTGCAGGGACGCCTCACTGCCCTACTTCTCTCTATTTAAATAACAGTTTATGACTATGGTTCTGGCAGCCATTTTATCCTGATGTGAAAGGAAATCAGACTGTCCTGCAATCAGTCACTATGAATACTGGCAAGCAACTGTCTGAGACACATGAGGTAAGAAGGTAGGACACTCTCTTCAACTTATGAAGTCTGTGTGCATGTATGCAGGGAGGGCCTACCATGATACACATGGAGGTCAGAAGAAAACCTGCAGAACTTCAGTTCTTTTCTACCATGTGGATTCTGGAGATTCAAACCAGGTCATCAGGCATGTTAGCAAGCTCGTTTACACGCCGAGCCAGCTCTCTGGCTCCGGTTATTACACTCTTAAGAGGAACTGTACATACACACACACACAATGGGATAGAGACTGTACATGGGTTGCAAACCCTCGAAAAAGGTTTACCACACCCTAAACTAAATGTTAGCCTCTTATATTTTAGATTAATTGAATGAGTTATTAAATGAGTAGTAATTTTATTTCCTTATTTTAAAATTCCATTAAAAATGATAATACAAAATACACAATTATTTAAATCATGACAACACTTACAGATAGTTCCTGAATAGTAACTGTCAAAGCTTGTACGAGTCTAGGTTTTTTGACAGTCAGTCTAGTTTAATTTTTTTTTTTTTTTTTTTTGGTTTTTCGAGACAGGGTTTCTCTGTGTAGTCCTGGCTGTCCTGGAACTCACTCTGTAGACCAGGCTGGCCTCGAACTCAGAAATCTGCCTGCCTCTGCCTCCCAAGTGCTGGGATTACAGGCGTGTGCCACCACGCCCGGCTCTTTTTTTTTTTTTAAAGATTTATTTATTTATTATGTGTAAGTACACTGTAACTGTCTTCAGACACTCCAGAATAGGGCGTCAGATCTCATTACAGATGGTTGWGAGCCACCATGTGGTTGCTGGGATTTGAACTCAGGACCTTTAGAAGAGCAGTCAGTGCTCTTAACCGCCGAGCCATCTCTCCAGGCCAGTCTAGTTTAATTAGCCTAGATTAATTAATATACATCAGTCTCCTTAATCCTGAGATTGCAGACACGAACCATCACATCTTTCAAACGACTTTTAAAYGCACTCTGATGAGTGACCGTAAGTCTGTATTTTCGCAGGACGGGACATTACTACAGGCGATTTGCTGCAGACACAGGACTCCTGGAAGGAGTCAGTATACATACCAGCCCGTAAGCCATGCTTCTTTCGTGCTCTTGAGTTATATCTGCTACATAGGCAAATACCACAGAGAACGTTACTGCAAAAACCCCAGAAACAGAGATAACAGCAAAGTACCACCTGAGAAGGAAAGGCAAGCAAGAAAAACTGATTAGCACAGCACCATTACGTCAAGTGCTGCAAAGTGTCTATTAGTTACAGAAAGAGCAACTCATTTCAGCCAGGAGCTTTCTAGGACAATGCATAAAGTGTCACATCTATAAACCCTAGGCCAGTTACTATGAAAATGTATAGGTAGAAATGACCCTTTATTGCAACTCAGCCTCTATCAGCACTTAACATTAAATAATATATTCTGGTAACTCTTTAATCTGAACAGTTAAACTACCAAGGGCTTTGCTGTTCTATTAAAAACAGCAACAAGATAAAAACTAGTATGATTCATGACCACACATATACACAAGGCACATATTTTCCTCCAATTATTTTTGACTCTTCAATTGTTGGCAAAACAAACTCTTTACACTGAAGAAACCTGAATGGCAGTGCTCATAAAATGAAGACAGTTACTATAAAGAAGAAGCGGGGTGGGAAGGTGGCTCATGGGTACCCAGCTTGCTGTACGAGCATGGAGAACTGAGCGCAGACCCTCACACCTACGTAACCAGGAGCGGCTGGGCACAGAGGTGAACCCTGCAAGCCCAGCCGAGAGCAGGGAGTAGGAGCTCAGCAGCCAGGCAAGTCTAGCGTGAAGCGTGCTCTCTAGGCCTGGTGACTTTCTCCACAATCAGTGGCCAGTGACTGCCTCTAACAAGCCCATTACCTATCCTCCTCCCTTAGTCATTCACACTCACGGCACCATTCCAACAGGGCTTTGGTGCCCCTAAGAGTTTCAAACATAGGCCTTTCCAAAACATACTTTTTGCTAGATTCCTTTGGTTAAGATTCATTTGCAACTTCAGCATGTTCTTCAGAGGCTTGGTTTTTAAAGCTGGCATTTAACCTATGAGAGAAGACCCTTTTATGTATTTCCTAAGTATTTCTAGTCACTCACTGGAAGTATCTACACCATGGAGTAGAAAGAGCATTAGAGAAAGAAATGTACAGATACACATTGCTGCTAGTTTGGGGCATTTGTTCTTTTGTGTGTATGACTTTGTTCTCCTTTTTTCTCGGTGAAAAAGCACACACACCACCTTTGTTTGTTTTCTGCTTTTCAGGACAGGGTTTCTCTGTGTAGCTCTGGCTGTCCTGGAACTCACTCTGTAGAACAGGCTGGCCTCGAACTTAAGAGATCCACCTGCTTCTGCCTCCCAAGTGCTGGGATTAAAGGTGTATAGATTCTACTACCCCGGCTATCATCCTAATTCTTATTAGAGTGGCTGAGAATGTTCTTCTAATCGAAGCATAGAGAAATCTGACCAAGGATGGATGCTACGTAGGTAAGAGCTGGATTTGAAAGAAGGTGGTAGTGAAGGCTGTGGGGCCTGGAACCCAGCACTCTTAAACACTGGGCAGGGTCCAGAGATCAAGTCCAGTTTGTGCTTTACAACAAGACCTTGCTGCAAAACCAGAGTAAAACAAAACAGAACACATCAAAAGTCAGCAAAGTTTGTAGCCACACTTTCCACCATTCACCTAAAGCTCACATGACAGCTGGGGCTCCTAATGAATGTAGATGGGATGAACTGCACACATCTCTCCAGTGTCTAAAGGACTGCTTTGAAATCTGGGCCATGAAATCCAAAAGCAGGTTTGCTTACAGATCTAGATGCTTCGAACAGCAGCATCTAATTCCAAACCCTCACCAACATTATTCAGATACTGCAGTTTAGGCCCTTGAGCCTTCTTATCTGTGTCAAAGAAAAAAATACTAAAGAATAAAATTAAATCTAAACAGATAAGTCAACTGTCCATGGAAAGTCCAAGAAATAAAGAAGCATTAGGAATGCAGCAGCAGMAACAGTCACTCAGTTGCAATAGAGGTGAGCAATACGTACCATGGGCTGATCTTCATTAGAGGAATGGGGGCACATGTGAAAAACACTGTTAGCAGCAAGAAGGACTTTCGGCCCCAAACATCAGAAAGAGCACCAATAAGTGGGGCACTGAGGAATGACAGCAAACCCTAGAAACCGGGATGGTAGGAAAGGACACTCAATATTCACGAGCCAACGATCAACTATTTTGCTGGAATAAAAACACTTTACAGCAAATCCTCTACTTCTAGGATAAATAAATSACTTAGTTTTAAATAAACAGTAATTTATTTCTTACCTACATATTATCTTAGGTTGGCTAAGGAAATCATCTGTTGGCTTCTGCCTGAGTATTAAAACATAAAATGCTAATGTACTTCCAACTACAGGAACTAAACTAGCAATTCCAGAAGACTATCACAGGTTATCTGTTTTATACTGGTACAAAGTCTTTATGGCTTATAAAAAGACTTAAAGGAGAATTCTAATATAAAACAAGAAATACAAAGTCAGAGCCAAAGCTTATATAAAACCCAGAGTCCAAGAAGAATTAAGTAATACCTCAAATTATACTCTATCTAGTTATAAAAACTATTCCTCAGGGATTAGGTAATCAGCATATAAAACTAAAATATATACACACATATGTATAAGTGCACGCACATAGAATTAACCATACCTTTACTCCCTGAATCAGGCCATTCATCAGAAATGTATGTTTAGGGAAGGTTTCATGCAATACCTAAGACAATAAAAAACCACATTATATTTCAGTCTCCGGAAAATGTTCACATTAACATTTTCAATCAACTCCCACCCTTGATTTTTCTTTTCTTTTCCTTTCCTTTCCTTTCCTTTCCTTTCCTTTCCTTTCCTTTTGTTTTCTTCCTTCCTTCCTATGTACGTGTCACATGCTTGTTAGTATCTATGGAGGTCAGAGGAGAATGCTGGGTCTCCTGAAGCTGAAATTGCAGGTGGTTTTGAACTGCTCCACAGAGGTGCTGGGAACCAAACTAGGGTCCTCTGTCTGCGGAGCACACGCTCTTGGCCATGAAGCTCTATCTTCAGCTAGAGACATCTATCTTTCTGTTAGTTAATAAAGATCCAGGGAACTGAAGCAGGGTTCTGCACCGCTCTCAGGTGTTTAACTCCAGCCCTTAACCAGCGTGGTCAGGACTGGGAATAGACAGAGGTCAGGGCAGCGCACTCACTCAGCTCGCAGGAAGGAGCCCTAGATGCTTCTGTTCAATTTTACTAAAACAAGCTCTAAAGCCTAGAAATTTTGGAAACATCACTGAACAGATACACGTTGTAATTAATCGTCTCTATTTGACTTACTCTAATAATGGCAGAGGTAAAGGCCACCAAGAAGCTACACATTTGTGTCATGCCTAGATACACAGGGGGTAGGATTTCAGGAGAACCTTCATGTCATATTTAACACATTTCTACGCTGTAATTCCAGCCCCTTTGTAAGCTGAGGCAGGAGGGTTACAGAGTTCAAGGTAAGCCTGGGCAACACAGTGATAACCCTTCAAGAGCAAAAGTGTTTATCATATACACATACACTTCCAGTCTGAACAACTAATGATACATTTTAGGTAAATTAGCTGTACGTTTTAAAAAGAAAAGGATCAGCCAGGCAGTGGTGGTACACACCTGTAATCCCTGCATTCTGGGAGGCAGAGGCAGGCGGATTTCTGAGTTCGAGGCAGCCTGGTCTACAGAG
>BDUI01010788.1:33485-47560 GCA_002335545.1 Apodemus speciosus
TGGCATTCTTATAACTACGTATATTATTGAGAGAACTATCCTAACTTTAAATAAATGACAGTTATAAAGAAAAACTGTTTATTTGAAGATGATTATGGCCTATGTATTCAAAGTAACCTTGTTAAACATCACTATTTTATACACAAAAGGCAATGATTATATAGGTGTGGATAAATCTGCCAAGCAATATGGATTGGGAACATTTTTAGACTCTTGAAATCTGCTTACATGGTCATTTGATTTTTTTAATGAACAGTCTTTAGTGTCTCACGAGTATAAAGTGATCAAGCTCATGACCACACATCCAAGTGAGCAAACGGGTTTAAACTCGTCTAGGGGCCTGGGAAGAGGGCGTGATGATTACAAGTCCTCCTGAGCTGCTCTCCTCGCAAATCCAGTGCCTCTGTGCATGCCAGGCATGCCTGTGACAGACACAGATYGAACAGGCAAAATACCCACACATAATTTTAAAATTTTTCTATTCTGAGATTCTGTAAGCTAGTTACTCTTTTCAAGGTACAAACTCCCCTATAGATGGGAATCTCATTCAATTTTCTTTTTCGGCACTGACAGGAGGAAATTATCCATCAYCTGAGCTGTTTGATTCAGTAAAACAGATTTCTATGATTCCAAACTAGGAAACACAGGTAACATCACTTTTAGTCTTTGTAGATCTTGAGCTCAAATGAATCAARCTTGACTTAGGAGAACAGACTATGCAATTTACCTCAAAATAATTATGTTGAGCAATATGGGCCCTGGGTTTCACTTTTCTTAAACCTATCAGTGTAAAAGTCCCTCCTCTCTACCTATCAGGGTGACTGGACACATCCAATGACAGGCCCATGCACACACCCTAGGTAAGAGGCGGCAAAAGCAGTAAGCGCAGACCACTGCTCAGGAACAACTGTGAGTTAGTGTCGGATAGCTGTGGAAAACAGGAGTGGCGTGTACATAACCGACTACTTACCACCAACGTGGGTGCTGTCAGTAGTCCCCAAGCGAAAAACTCCAAAAAGATGACAATAACCGCATGGTAAACACTAGGGGAGCCGATCCCTTGAGGCTGTAGAAAGACATGTTTCCAAAGGTTAGAAAGGTAACAGTACTCCTGAGTAACTCACAATAATGAAGATATCCAACACTCACTGATTAAGAACACACTACCAAACAATGGGATAGTTCATCTCAACTGCAATTTGGACTCTTTATCCAATTTTAAGTCTTTACGTTGAGGATTTGCATTCAAACAAACACCTAAGGTATCCTGTCACCACAAAGACAAGTTAACACAACACACACTGATTAGGAATAAACTCCAGGGCAGGAAAAATGGCTCAGAGGTTAACAGTACTTATCAGTCTTTCAGATGACCTGGGTTTGATTCCCAGCACCCACATCCTGGTTAACAATCATCTGTAACTCCAGTCCTAGGGGATCCAACACCCTTTTCTGGCCTCTGCAGGCACCAGACACACATCCTGTGCAAGCAGGCAGAACAGCCATATGCAAAAAATAAAAATAAACCTTTAAAAATAAAAAAGTAGATGTGTGTGGGAAGCCACTCCAGAGCCCAGGAGAACATTCGATGATAACACACACACACACACACACACACACACACACACATTACCCTAGGGATAACAATTAAATCCCCCCCATCACCTTTTTTTGTATCCTAAGGCATACCAGAGTGGCTAATACCTACAACCTGACTCCTACTGACAGCAGTTATGTGGTTGCTAGGTGACTGAGGGTAGCCTACACACCGCCCTGCACTAAAATGACTCCACTTCCTGTTTCCAACTTTACAACAGAACAAAGGCAATACAGACTGAGATGAAAGCAGGCTGCAAATTTTGGTTTCTTTCCAGGGACTGTGATATACAGCACAAAACTCTGATGGCACTGAGCAGTGGCTACAAGCCACAGCTCCCAGCCAGCAGTGTACTCAGGGCTAACGAAGTCCAATAGTGCACACGATGCTGGTCCACTGAGTCACACTGCCTCCAAGAGCTCTGCTGACTCTCAACTGTSCTAAGGATGACAGTGCTTTCTGCTCTCAGAGAGTAACGGTTTAGTTACAGAAAACAAAAGCTTTGGCAAGTGTTCAATTTGTATACTTATTTTATATACTTGTATATCCAGGGATGCATAAAAATTCCTCAGGAGAAAAGGTCTCTCAAGTGGAAAAGTTTAAAGAACACTCATCTAATGCACCCCTTTCCACTCTTAGTGGGAAAGATGTAGTTATTCCACCATTTTAAGCAGCATTCTGAATGCCTATAAAAAGAACACGTTAAAAAAGATAAAACTAAAATTTACAAATAGCAACCTAAAGTCAAATGGTCATCAATATTTAGGATGGAGCTTAACTTCAGGACTGGTTTTAGTGTCTCACTATTTTAAGATAATCTCTAAGAAAAAATATTTCACATAATGGACTACCTAACTGTTTTATACCTCAAGAAGTCAACCCAGTATGAAGGATAAGCAACCATCTCTGCTTTCAAAAAGACAAAACCAATTTCAGGGATCTGGATGCACCTTGACCAAAAGTACCACCTCAGTACCAGTTCTGGCGTCTGAGCATCAAACCCAAGGCCCGCATATGCTAGTCAAATGCTCTACCACCAAGCTATACCTCCGATCTTTAAATCTTATCCTTACTGACACTTCCAAAATGAAAAAATATTAACAGAAATTTGTGCTTTTAAATAATTGAAAATTTTAAATCATAAGTACTTGTCAGAACACTACTTCAGAAAAGCTATTTATTTTACTTAAACTTCAAACTTCTGGCAGTATAAAAACTACAATAATCTTTAACTTTTGGCAGATACCATGATTAAATTGGTAAGCAGTAATCCTAACTATATTTGTTTGAACAAAATATATAATCTAAAAAAACAGCTTGCTTGGTGGCACATGCCTTTAAACCCAGCATTTGGGAGGCAGAGAGGCCAGCCTGGTCTACAGAGTGAGTTCCAGGACAGCCAGGGCTACACAGAGAAACCCTGTCTTGGAAAAAAAAAAGAAAGAAAGAAAAGAGCTTGCTAATTTATCCACATAAACACGCAYGTGAAGTAAAAACCGAAGCATTAGCTCCGGTAAGTAGGTGCTGCCTACCATACACCTACAGCCGGACTCTACAGCAGGGGATCCGCATCTACCAAGCCCACCGACTGCACATCACAAACCATGTTCAGACTCAACACGCGCAGCTGTTTTGTCATCACTGCCTAGGAAATCCGGTCTACCACCGTCACGGAGCACTGCACAAGATATTACAAATAATGTGGAGATAAGAAAGTATACGTGAGGCTGGGTATTATTTACAAATAGCACGCCATGTTTGAGCATCAGTATCTTCTGGCCTGGGAAAGGAGTCTTGGAACCAGTCCCAAGGATACGAAGGGAAAAGAAACTACATATCCTTAAGGCTGTTTAAATAGATGTCTGGGTCTATAAAAACCCTCTATGCTGTGCAACATCCTGAGGCCATTTCTTACAATGGAGTAGCGAGCACTGGGGACTGGGTCTAGACTGGGACTCTTCTCATTAAAAGCGGGAGGAAGGAGGGAGGCGGCGGTGCCGGCAGCCCTGGGCTCACTCTGCCACCGTAGGTGGTAGGTGGTCGGAGAGGCGCGAGGAAGGAAGCTGGTGCTCTTCTTCTCTGGGCACATTTTATTTTGCAGACAATACAGCAACTCCTTTTTTAGGTAGTTCGATTCCCGGCAATCATATGAAAGCTACCATTATCTAGAACTCCAAATTTGGAAGATCCGACACCTTCATACAAAAAAAATGCATGATACACAGAAGCATATGCAAGCCAAACACTCACACACATTAATTTTTTTGTTTTGTTTTCCAAGACAGAGTTTTCTGTGTAATCCTGGCTGTCCTAGAACTTGCTTTGTAGATCTGGCTGGCCTTGAACTCACAGAGACCCACCTGCTCCTCCCTGAGTGCTGAAACTATAACTGTGCGCCACCGTATCCAGACACATTAAATTTTTAAAAATCTAAGTCTCTAAAGTAGTCTGGAACAGTGGTACACTGCTAGAATTCCATCAGTTGAAACAAACAATAAAAAAAAAAAAAAAGGATCAGGAGTTTAAGGTCCTCCTCACCTGCATAGTGAAGTTCCTGGCCAGCCTGGGCTATATGAGACCCTATCTCCAAAAAAAGTCAATCTTCCTAAGTTACTGTACAGAACTATACACTTTCACATATACATATATGCATTACAGGCTAGATCTGCAGACAGTGGGAAATGTATAATTTCCCCTGAGTTTGGGTTACCCTCACTTAATACATTTTCTGGGCCCTTCTATTTTTTTTTTTAATAAATCTCATAATTCCATTTTTTCTTTATAGAATATTCCACTTTGTACATGTGCCACATTCTCCTTGTCCATTCATCTGCTGGTGAGCAAACTAGGCCAGTTCCATGTCTTTACTATTAGGATGAGTGAGTGTCAGTACAGTGTGGCATTAGGAAGGAGCTGACGAGGTGACACTAGGAAACAAATGGCAGGCAAAGGGCATGAGGCACAAACGAGAAAACAAAAGTACTGTTTTTTCAAGTTTCAACTGTCAGAATTCCTTTCTTTTTCTGTGTTAATTAGGGTGTCTTGTAATGGAGTTCAGCTGATAAAAACACCTGCAACAAACCAAGGCCTGAGGTCTGTCCCCAGGACGCATGGACAGATGGAAGGGGAACTGAGTCCCGAGGCCTGTCCTCAGACGTGCATGTGGCACACATGACGCACTCCGGAGCACCTGCTCACACACTCATAAACAACAGTAACAACAGCGATGGTAATGTTGTAACAGATAGTCACAGTATGAAAAAATTATGGAGAAGTGTAAGACCTTAGTTGAAGCTCCCCAACTTCAGAAGAGCCACTCTGCTGCACTGGGAGTCACTGAGGTGTGCAGTTAGGGACTGGGCAAGCATTTAGATGCCTACCGTGGTCTTGCTGTGTACTGATTTTATTTGTGAATTCGCTATAATGATGAAGTGATTTATTTAGTACAAAGAACTAACTAGCTTATCAGTGGTGCAGTACCATGTCTACATTTAAAAAAAAAATCAATGAAGATCTTATAAAAACAAGAGAACTGGGGCGGGACGATGGGGGGAGGTAAGAACGCGGGCTCCTCTCTTCCAGAGGACCTGGGTTATCTTCCCACCACCCACACTGGCTCACAACCATCTGTAATTGTGTAACTTCAGCTCCAGAGAATCCAATTCCCTCTCTGGCCTCTGAGAGCACCACAGAGCACACAGCAAGCCAAACCCCCATACAGAAACACTAAACATAAATAAGTCTAACTCAATAAATGCATGTACTTTAAATAAATCTAACAAGAATTAAATTTCAATATAACTTATTCACTTATATAAATAACTGTGTGGCTCGTATCCTTAAACATTGTTATAGTTAATTTATACTACGAAAGACAGTGATTTAACAATTGATAGGATGTAGTCTGAAATGGCACACGTTGCTTTGGGTCCAAGCATCCTTCTTTCCCTGTCTGAGACAAGGGTCCATAGGGCTCAGGCTACTGGACGCTGCAGTGCAGCCCGGGCCGTCCTCTACTTCACAGTCTTCTCCCTCGCCGTCCTACAGTGCTAATTTTCTCAACTTTACTTCTTAGTCTTAGAAACTTTTAACTATGCCTTTGTATGCACTAAAACTTAGAGCTAACATTTTTACTGCTATGTACAGATGCTTCAGAAGCAAATTCACCAATGCCATCATTACTTCATGGGTAAAATGGTGGTTGGCAAATTACAGACATGATTTAATATATAGTAAGTAACTTACTCTACAGTTACTTTGCTGTTCTCAAACAGACCGGCTCTTAAATTTGAGAAAGACTACTAAACAGAGAACACTCAAAAACATTTCTATTAAAATCAGAAGCAAGAAGAGGGTGTCTACTTCCTTTACTTATTCAATATATAGGACTTGAAGTTTTAACTAGAACAGTTAAGATAAACAAAAAGGATGCAAGTAGAAAAGAAAAAAGTCAAAAATTCCTACTTGCAGATTATATAATCCTTTAGAGACTAATGACAAAACTCCAATAAACACTCTCATTAACACACAAAATTAGTAACCTTCCTATTCTAACATAAGTAACAAATGCTCGGAGAAGAAAATTAGGAAAATAATCCCATTCACAACTATCTCAAAATAAATATTTAGGGGGCAGAGAGATGACTTAGCAAGTTAAGATCAGTAGCTGCTCTTGCAGAAGAGCCAGGTTTAAATCCCAGCACCCACATAGAGGCTGGGAACAATCTGGAGGGCCAGTCCCAGTACATCCATGCTCTCTTCTGGTCTCCAAGGACACCAGCCACAAATGTGGCACACAGAGGTACATTTAGGTAAAACACTCATACACATAAAAATAAACAAATGCCTTGGAGAAAACATAACTGAAGAAGGAAAAGAAGCCTCTCCAGAAACCAGCGCTGCTGGGACCTTGGACTCCGGCATGCTGCCTCCGGAATGTCATCTAGCCTGTGCTGTCCGAGGAGGATAGGAGTTTGCTGCATTGTCTGTAGTTTTCTCACAGTATTTGTTTACCACCACTGTGTTTGTATGTGCTGCATTAACAAAACAACACATATTAGGTTGGCACGCCACAGAAACTTATTTTATTGATTTGGATTTTTTTTCTCTTTTCTCCTTCTCTTTTTCTGTCCCTCAGCCACCCTCTCAGTATCCTGAGTAATGGAGGGTGGCTTCCCAAGGTTGCTCATGATTTCTGTTCTGTCTTTGTTCTTATTTCATTTTACAAGAACTCCTGTCAGATCACCTCAGGTCTTACCCTAGCATCCTTACTTAACTTAATCCCTTCCCTAGGAGTCGTGTCCCACAGGGTCACATCAGAGCAGAGGATGTCAGCATATTTGTTGCTGCTATTGTGCTAACAGAGAACACAACCCCGTCCCAAGAGTCGCAACTGTGTCACATATTTCTGAGCTAAAGATTCTTTTCTTTCTTTGGCATAGAAAGTGTCAAATCTTTTATATTTTAAATTTGTGTTTATTCTATTTCACACACTCATTGTTTTCTAACTCATTTTGGAGCAATCTTGATATTTCTGAATCTCTGCATTTAGTTCTGTATGCTGACAGAATCTCCCAATTGATTTCTAGCTCTGCTCTCTATCTCTTCTGGGCCAATTCTTGGTAGATCACTGGTTTCTAGTTTGAATGGTCAACTATGAATTGTCAAACCTTTGACAAAATATGGTTTTGTTTGTACAATTTCTACTTAACATTTTAATGTATCAAATATGTTTTGTTATCAAATATGTTTTAACTCATTGGTTTTAACTCATTTTGTTTCATTGACATTGGTTATGTCTTACACACTCGTGCAATATTTTTCAATAAACTTTCTTTTATATTCTTCAATTTAAAAAAAAGTAAAAGAAAAATACGACGAAACTTGAAAACATTGAAGAAAGTAACAAAGAGGACACTGGGAAACAGAATGGCATCGTGTATTCACGGATTAGAAGCATACTGGAGAGTGACCATCCCAGGGAAGTCTATCTACAGATTCAATGCAATCCCCATCAAAATTCYGATGCCACTCCTCAAAGTAGAAAATAAAGGAAAAAATAAATAAAAAATATCCAAAGCAATCCTACACTAGGGCATAACAATGCCCTCAAACTACATGACAGAGGCATAGTAAAACAAAACAAAACCAAACAGCCTGGCATTGGCACAAAACTGTCAGGCTAAACAGAAATGAAAAGGAGAACCCTGAAATAAGCACACACAGTTAGAGCCACCTAAATTTTGGCAGAAGCACAGAAACATGCCCTAGAGAGAGGAGAGCTTCTCTAACCCATGGGGATGGATTTCTAGATATGAAAGAATCAACTAGATCCCTAGATCTCACTTGCACAAAGAACAATTCAAAATGGATCAAAGACCTGAACCATGGAACCTGAGGAGCAGGCAAGGGTTTTCTAAAAAAGGTATCAATAACACAGGGAAAAAAATGTCAAGAATTGACAAGTGGGATCACATGAAACTAAGAAGCTTCTTTCTGAATAGCAAGGACAGACACCGGCTAGAGAATGGGAGAAAACTCTTGCTAACTATATATCTGACAGGTTATACAAAGAATTTAAAAAAAAAGCAAGCAGTAAATCAAACAACCCAATCAATAACTGGGCAAATGAAATGAAGTTGGGGTCAGAAGACAATGTTCAACAAACACATGAGAAAATGTTCCATCCCACAAGTAAATACAAATCTACACCGCACTGAAACCCCATCACTTTAACCAGTCATGGAGAGGGGAGAGCCCAGGTGCCGGCTAGCAGGCCAGCGCAAGGGAAGCCTTATGCATGCTGGTGGGGTAAGGCACTCTAGCCACTGTGGGCATCAGTAGGCGGGCTCTCAAAACACTAATGACACATCTGCTACAAGACCAGGGTCTACCTACTCCTCCTTGGTAAATCAGTAACCACACACATCTGCACATCACGGCTTACTGCAGCAAACCTGGCTACTCCTTAACAGAGGAGCAGTAAACGTCCATCTATCCATCTGTCCATCACCACAACACACATCTTTTCAGCCATAAACAACGATTATTATGGCTAGGAGGTGGTGCACACCTTTAATCGCAGCACTTGAGATGCAGAGGCAGGTAGATCTTTGAGTCTGAGGCCAGCCTTGTCTACAGAGTACATTCCAAAAGTACAGCCAGGGCTACACAGAGAAACCTGCTCTTGAAAAACCTAAACAAAACAACAAAACTAATATAATTTGCATAAAAATTGGTACAACTGGAGACATAAGTGAATTAGTGAGTCTCAGGAAGACAGCCCATGTTTTCTGTCATGTATGACTCCTTAATTTTACAGATCAAAATCATGGATGTATTTATGACATGAAAGTAGAATTAAATTGTCTAGTGGACCAAAGAAGCCTTGGGAGATGGCACGAAGAGAAGCCGGGGGTCTGAGGAGCCACTGTCAAAGCCCATCACACACGGAATGAAAGACGCCCCTATGCATGCAGCACTGTGTGTGACGGATACAAGGCGATGAATAGTTTTAGGAAGTAAAGTTGTATGTCTAAATAAAAATAACTTCACGGTCTTAATGCATTCCACATGAGCAAAATAGTGATTTTTTTTTTACAAATATATCATATATCTGTATATATAGTATAAATATTAAATATATCTCCCCTTAGCTTAATAAACTTAGGTAAGTACTTTTAAAAAAATCAAGGGGAGAATAAAATCTGCCAGAAAAATATAACAAGAAAATTTTGCAAACAACTTCAGAGTGAACTTATCTTGTTAAAAAAAATCCTGATACACACTGCGGCTCACCCATAAAGCACTTGCTTAGCATTTGTGAAAACCTGGGTATTTATTTCCAGCAACTACAATAAAACTTCTTATGGACACCATCATACAACTTAATCTGATCTACCTTTGTTCTACACTACTTAAAGCTGCAACAAATTAGCCTTATCCAGGTCTCAGTGCACACTGAATACAGTTTCAAGGGAAAGTAAATTAGTAGCATCCCATTAGGGTACTACTTAATGGCAAAGCACTTGCCTAGCCTGTGTGAGGTCATGATTTCAATAGGCAGTACAAGTAAGTTATGCATATTCATTCAGAAGCATTCATTTTTTTCAATTGATAACTATAAATCTACTTTAATATTTGCCAAATCACTAGCAAGGATTGGTTTCAACAATATTAAAATTGGTTGAACAAACTTAGAACATTAGCCCTAAATAAGAATAGAGAGACTCAGATTACTCATTGATCAACTGTATCAGATACTGTTCAAAGATTGCCACAGAATCCAACAATATATTGTCTTTAAAGGCTCAAACTGTAATGTCAGGAGCAATAGCTCTACAACAATCTACAACACAACACACGAGTCAGTTTTTTCCTTAACGAAGGAGGTGTGTTGGAGTGGAGACTGGAGAAATGCCCGGTGGTAAAGATCACCTGCTAGCAGAGAGTCACGGGACTGATTTCTGGGACCCATATGGTGACTACCAACCAACCCTAACTCCACTTCCATGGGATCTGATGCCCTCTTCTTGCCTCCAAAGTCCCAAGCACTCACATGGTGAGACATATATGCAGGCAAAACATCCGCACATGTCAAATAAAAACATAATGTTCACAACAGTAGTCTAATTTATATGTAGAGAGGCAGAAAAGCAATGTCATTTTAAAACTACTCTCTCTCTCTCTCTCTCTCTCACACACACACACACACACACACACACATAACACAAAAGCTATCCATCCGCCCACCCACCCACATACTAGAGGCCCAGTGGGATTCGATGATGAAGAGAGACAGTACCAGTGTTCTTCCGTCGGAAACTGGCGAGGTGGCTTAGCCATTATGAGTGGGCACTTGCTGCTCTTGCAGTGCTGGTTCCAGCTCTCACATGGCAGCTCATAACCATCTGTAACTCATGTTCCAGGGGATGTGATCCTCTCTTCTCAACTCCTCAGGCAATCACGCTGAATGTATACATACATTTAGGCAAAACCACTCTGTGTGTGTGTGTGTGTGTGTGTGTGTGTGTGTGTGTGCGCGCGCGCATTTTTGTTTGTTTTGGTTTTGAGACGGTTTCTCCATGTAGCCTTGGCTGAACTGAATTCACTCTGCAGACCAGGCAGGCCTTCAATTCACAGATATCCACCTGCCTCTGCCTCCTGAGCCAGGATTACCACCTGGCTCATAAGCAATCATAAAAAAAAAAAAAAAAGGGAAGCATGAAAAGGAAAATGAGGCTTAGTAAGATGGGTAAGGACGATGATGCAAAGACCCTGGCTTTCGAGAAACGTTCTCATTGGTTTCATGTACTGCAAAGACATTTTTACTAGTAAAAAGTAGTATTTTATGTACTAAGGCTTTATGTACTACAGCAAGCTACAAATGTGCTATATCTTTATAAATAGCAAAACAAAACGGAACCTCTTCTCTTCTCACCAGTCATGGCACCACATACCTATAATCCCAGCACTTGGAAAGCAGAAGTAGGAGGAGCATTAAGTTTGAAGTCATTCTGAACCACCTGAGATCTTTCCTCAAAAACAAAACAAAAAACCAACAACAAAAACAAGTTATCTCACCCGGCAGTGGTGGCACACGCCTTTAACCCCAGCACTTGGGAGGCAGAGGCAAGCAGATTTCTGAGTTCTAGGCCAGCCTGTTCTACGAAGTGAGTTCCAGGACAGCCAGGGTTACACAGTCTGGAAAAACCGAACCGAACCAAACCAAACCAAACCAAACCAAACCAAACCAAACCAAACCAAACAACACGTATTTCTTCTCAAAGTCAGAATTTGGGATGAATCTTCTGTAAGCTAACAAAGGCTCTAAATTTGATCCCCAGTGACCCATTAAAAAATATTGTACAGAGCAAACCAAACAAAAATCCAAACATTATAAAAGGATTCTTGTCTTTTGCGAATAAGACTGGTCTTAAATATCACTTGGTTTTATAAAATATGCTTCGCTAAAATTTTATCTTTCTATACCTGATGATGATATTCTTTCCTCCCAATATAGTTCCTACAAACTTGATCAAGACAGCTAATAAGAATTCATCAAAGTAATACTTTGATCAGGCACAGTCAAAAGGATCTGGAAAACAATGAACTCTCTTTTTTTCAAAGCTATGACAACTAATAAATCTGACAGTTAACTGAACATATTCTGAAATCGTTCCATATGTCCCAAGCTTTCTAAATGTTGGCAGTTGGACTAGGCCATGTTCTCAAATGTCAAAAGAAAGTTGTCATTTATTTCAAAATGATTTCAGCAAAACCTCCGAGGTGGCCTACTTACATATTTAGTGCTTGATCAAGGCTCCATTAAACAACAAACGAATGGAAAGAAACAAGGTCTGCAACTTCACGGCAGAGATACATCTTACTTTTCCATTCTATTTCGGAACGTGATACCAAAGGATTCAGCAAAGAACTGAGTGTAACACTACAACACACAGCACAACGAAAAGTGTATGTTGTTTTCCAATGGCAAATCCTATATCGACGTCTGGTAGCCCACGGCTCAGTGCATAAAGTTTTCTGCGAATAACGACTGTCTAAAAGGCACATTTTTAGCCTCAGCCCCCCCTTGCCAGTATCTTTCTCCGATCCTCACGCCATGACCATTTCTAAAGACTTATTTTGAGGCACAAGGTGATGATTTCTCTAAAGGAGAGTATGAGGGCCGCAGGTAAGGTCAGACTTCCGACGCCGGGAGAGGGGACGAGCCCACGCCCCGACAAGGGAGCCGAACAGCTCAGAGCCGCTGCTCCGGCTCCCGGAGACCGCGATGGGACAACGCACGTACCCTGGCCCAGCGGGCCGCGGCGGCGGCCACCCGCCACAGCATACGGAGCGCAGGGCTGCCCAGCCTCCCCGCGCGCCGCGCTGGGCCTGGCGAGGCTGCCGAGGGACCGACGCCTCCTCCCCGAGGCCGGGCGCACGTGGGCCGAGGCCGTAGGCTCCGGAGACGCAGTGCCCGGCCGCAGGTACCAGCAGCTTTCAGAGGAGCCAGGCCGCGGAGGCCGCAGGCCGAGACCGCGGCAGCGCCGGCAGCGCGGGAGGGCAGGGCGCTCCCGTCCCAGCGAAGGCGGAAGCGGGGGGAAGAGCGAGCCGGGCCCGCACCGGGGCCGCCCTGCGGCGCGGAACCAGCACTCACCGTGCCTCCGTCCTTAATGATGATCTTTTTGGCCAGCATGATACTGCGGTTCGCGGCCCGTTTCTTTTTCTTCCCCTGGGTCATTTTACCATCCTCGACTCCCGGCGCTGCAGCAGCCACTCAGGGGGCGGGCGGCCCCAGCGGCGAGTGCGGTCCCGCCACTACTGCCGGGCCGAGCCGCTCAGGGCGCACGCCGCCATCTTGAGGGCCCGGCCTGCCTCCGGCGGCGCGTCACATCGTGCGATCGGCTGAGTCGCCCGCCCCGCCCCCGTGACGCAGCCACGCCCCCGCAGTGCGGCCACGCCCCTCCAGCCCCGCATTAGCGGAGAACTGGGCGGTGCCGGGGACCGGGTGGAGCCAGGTGCTTGGGCTGGCTAGCTTTTCCCTTCTAAGGTGCTGAGCAGTGGCTATGTTAACAGTTTCTCCATCAGGTGAAGGAACTCAAGTTCTAAAAAGTTTTTACCTACTCAAATCTGACAGTTTCTCAGATGCTCAAGCGTCCCAAGCTAATAGCATCCGCATCAAACGCATTCCCACCAAAACAGAATTGAAAGGAATGGGAACGTTTTCCAGGAAAGGCCATAGCAGGTAGAGGTGCTTTAGCTGTTGGTCTGATGCTCAGCTAGGTAGTGCTGGCTTACATACTCCCTAGTCCCAGTACATTCTCTTCCAGTCTAAACTAGATGTCATACTTCATAGGCTTTTAAAAATCATTTTGACTAGAAGGCTGGTAGAAGGAGCGGACACAGGTGGACTATGAAGTCTGAACAGTACTGACATTTGAAGTAGAAGCTCATTATGTACGCCAGGCTGGCCTCAGAGATCTCCCTGACTACCTCCCACATTGTAATCAAAGTCATGTGCCACCATGCCTGGCAAAGTCTTCATTTTGGTAACTGCTGAAAACCTTTTTCTTAACTATACCTTCAGTGCTAGGTAGTGAACGAGCATAACACATGCTTTCTTTCCACCATCAAACGGATGGAGACCGGAAACAGCCCAAAATGTGACTACAGTGATCCTGGATGTGGAGGTTCTAAGACAATGTTCACAAACACAGCGATGTTCCTCCCTGGGAGACGTGGATTGGGCTCCCTCTCCGGGCTGGTGGCCTGGTTAGTGATGCCCTGGTTTTAACAGGGCAAAGCAGAAGTGACAGCACTGACTTCAGAGGAAAGGTCATAAAAGGCACTGCATGTTTTTGCGGCTCTTCATTCACTAGGGTCAGGGCTTGTCAATTGTTATGCCATAATCCCAGAGGAACCATGGAGAGGCGCTGCTGATGAGCTGACACCTCCTACAAAGCTTTGTGCACTG
>BDUI01010788.1:50325-60666 GCA_002335545.1 Apodemus speciosus
TTTAAATTCATAATAAAACACGAGTACGTTAATATTAGGAGTCAAACTGTTTCACTGTAAGAAGACAGATAACAAAAACCATCAACTTTAAGGCCTGGATCCCAGCAATCAGGAGGCTGGGGCCAGAGTAAGGACCGCATCGGCTGCTCTGAGCGCTAGGAATGAGCGCAAGGAAACACACCCCACAACTGAGTCAGAAACACTGATGCAAGTGCATGGTCTTAAAAAGATGAACTGGGGGGAGGCGGAGAGACAGCTCAGTGGTTAAAAGAACTGGCTGCTCTGAAGTCCCAAGTTCAACCTCCAGCACCCACATGGCGGCTCACAACCATCTGTCATGGGATCTGAGTCCCTCTTCTGGTGTGTCTGAAAACAGAGCGACCTTATACAGAAGATAAAAAAAATAAATCTTTTTAACAAAATGGATCATAGCTAAACACAGTGGCCTATGATCTTTGATCCCACAACTCAGAAGCAGAGGCAGGTGGATCTCTGTGAGTTCCAGGCCACTCTGGTCTACATGGTGAGTTCCAGGATAGCCAGGGGTACATAGGGACCCTGAAAATGTAAACTCTCCTTGCCTAAGTCATTAACGTAGCAGTAGCAGCCTATGGCCTTGCTTCCAGCTGAGGAGGAGGAGAGGAAATAAGTCCAAGGGCATGAACACAAAGGCAGGATGGCAGGAGAGGCTGAGTCCCCGAAGTCTTGTGCTAGGGAGAGCCCTGGAAAGTGGGGCACAGTGTTTGACCAAAGAGAAAACACAGCCTTCAGCTGTATCCTTGTTGCAACCCAAAATCCAGTGAAAAGTCATTTTAAAGACAACTGGAAATAGTTCGGTATGAACTTGATAAAATCTGAATTGAATTTCTTAAGTGTGACAATGGAACTGAGGCCAATACGGAAATGTTTTAGGAGCCGACAAGCTGAAATGTTTAGGGACTGAGTTTCCTGACAGAAGGAAATCTCAAAATAAATAAATAAATAAATAAATAAATAAATAAATAAAGGCAGCTGCAACATTAGGGTGGTATGGTAATCTTTCAGCTTTTGTTTTCTGTGTTACAAAATGAAAAGCTAGGTAAAATTTATTTTAAAAAAAATGGTTCTAGAGAACCATGACTCAGTGGTTAACTGCACTTACCTATTTTTGAGAAAACTAAAATTTGGTTCCTAGCAGCCACACTGGCAGCTTACAGCTGCAGTGACTCTGACTTGATGGTATCAGACACTTTCTTCTGGCCGCCACCCACACTGGTGTACTTACCCATACACAGACACACAGTCATAGACAGAATCAAAACACGTTAGAGTTTTTACTGGAGGCAGGTGAGATGTCTCAGCTGATAATGGTGCTTGTGCCAAGCCTGGTGATCTGAATCTTCTTGTCTGACTTCTGCATGGGCCGCACAGCACCTCCTTGCACACACTAAGTTGTTTTTTTAATGGACATGAGCACACTGTAGCTGTATTCAGACACACCACAAGAGGGCATCGGATCCCATTACAGATGGTTGTGAGGCACCATGTGGTTGCTGGGAATTGAACTCAGGACCTCTGGAAGAACAGTCAGTGCTCTTAATCCCTGAGCTGTCTTCCCAGCCCCTAAATGTTTTTTTATGTAGTTTAAGGGAACTAGAAAGATTGCTCAGCAGTTAAGAGCAGCAGATGTTCTTCCAAGAGACTGAGGTTCAATTCCAAGAGCCCACATTATAGTTCACAACTAACTATAACTTCAGCACCATAGGGTCCAATACCTGCTTTTGATCTCCTTGGGCACGAGATCTAAAAGGCAAAATACCCATACCATAAAAATGTAATTTAAAAAGCATTTTAAATGTTCTACTAGATGTCATGAGAAAAGCCCAGTGCCCAGGAGGCTACAGGAGTAGGAAATGCTTGAAGCCAGCCTTAGCTACACAACAAGCTTTAAGACAGCCCAGGCTAGCTCGTGAGACACTGTCTCAAAACTAAAATCGACAAAAGGAGTTCTTTAACAATAGCATCTTTGTGAGCTCACAGATACAGCTCATGAAATTTTCACAGCTACACTGGCACAGTCAATCACAGCATGATTAAAGCCACTAAAGTGACAACTGTTACATAAAACCAAAAATATTTAATACAAAAATCAAATGTAATTGATAAGGAAAATGGAGAGAACATAAAGTAAATGGAAAACAAAATTCTCAGAGATATAATTAAGAAGAAAGTAAAAAAGGGAAGAAAGAGGAAGAGAAAAAGGGAAAAGAGAAAGAAAGGGAGAAGGGAGATGAACCAGGGTTCCGCTGTGAGATGCAGGCTCGCCCTCAGACCTGCCTCGTCACCCACTGCCTCAGCCCCGGGAGCCCCTGGAGTATAGAGCTGGCCCAGCTCATCCGGCTTGTGATGTGCTCCTCGCAAAAGAGGCCTTTTCCAAAGGCAGATTTCTCGTTACTGTTTGAGACAGGCTCTCACTATGCAGCCCTGATTCTGCTCTGACTCCAATGTAGAGCAGCACRGACACAGGCTCAAGATCTGCCTGAACCTCCCGAGTGCTAAAATTAAAGGTGTGTATGCCCATGCCTGGCAAACATGTTTTATTTATTCCTTTATTGTTTGTTTGCTTACCTTGAGATAGGATCTCAGAATACAGATCAGGCCAGCCTCAAACTCATAGAGATGTACCTGCCTCTGCCTCCCAAGTCCTGGGAATAAAGGCGTATGTCACCACGCCTGGCTTTTATCATTTTAAGTTACGAGTAGTTATGTCTCTGCATGTGGGTATGTGCCCAGAAATACAAGGGCTAGTAGAGATCCCATGGAGCTGGAAGTGCAGAGGGTTGTAAGTTGTCTACTGAGGTTGCTGGGAATAAAACGTGGGCTCTCTAAGAGAGCAATATGTGCTGTAAACCATTGAGCTACTTCTCTAGTCTCAAAAGATGCATGCTAACACACAAAAAATAGTGAAAATTTTCACTTGGTGCTTTTCATGAGAACTCAACAAACAAACCTTTGTTTTTAAAACGCTAAGATTTAACGTTCCTGGACTCTTTGAGCATTCCATGTGTGGCTAGATGAAAGTAGAACTGGGGATGCATGTGTGTGCTGTGACATGGGAGCAGAAGTGAGGACGCATGTGTGTGCTGTTACATGGGAGCAGAAGTGGGGACGCATGTGTGTGCTGTGACATAGGAGTAGAAGTTTGGGTACATGTATGTGCTGCAACATAGGAGTAGAAGTCTGGACGCATGTGTGTGCTGCGACATAGGAGTAGAAGTCTGGACGCATGTGTGTGCTGCGACATAGGAGTAGAAGTTTGGGTGCATGTATGTGCTGCAACATAGGAGTAGAAGTCTGGACGCATGTGTGTGCTGTGACATAGGAGTAGAAGTCTGGACGCATGTGTGTGCTGTGACATAGGAGTAGAAGTTTGGGTGCATGTATGTGCTGTGACATAGGAGTAGAAGTCTGGACGCATGTGTGTGCTGTGACATAGGAGTAGAAGTGGGGATGCGTGCGTGCTGCTAAGTCACCTTGGCCTGGCACTGCATGGGTGTTGTGGCAGAAGCAATCCCACTCAGGCAGTGAAAGAATGATCCGTAGCAACTGAACCTGCCAGCAGCAAATTTTGGGCTGTGATCACTATATAGGCAGAGAAATTCTAACCACTTGAAATAAAAGCTAGTTTCTGGCTAAAACAAAGAACAGGAAGCAAAATTACTTGTGATAAAAAGTTTCCAAGAGATGAAGATAAGCAATTCATTTCTGAAATATAAAAATAAGAAACCAATCCCCAGATTAAATCAGACACAGGTAAAAGGGAAAATGGAAATATAGAAAAATATATGTAGTTATTTATGAAAACCATCTATTTCCCTTGTCTATTAAATATAGATAATAATGGTACCAAAATATGACATGAGAAATTTATCATGTAAAAATCCACTTAATAAAAGTTTATACATTCCTTTGAATTATGTATCCATAAAAAATTTAAACATACAAATCACATTCCCAAACCTCAAAAAATAACTTCATGTAAATGAAATACAGACATATATCAATTTAGGGCCAAAATCATTTAAAAATAKTGTTTTAAATCACAACAAACCATATCTTACAAGAAAAGAAACAAGCAAACAATTATATACAACTGTTAAAGTCGCAAGCCTGAATCATGGGGCAGGCATCACAACTCACTTAAGCCAGTCTATTCATAGATGCTTTGATGGGATACTTAGTATCAGGTGGTTAGACAGTAGATTTAAAGGGAAAATGTTGAAACAACCAAAAGCTAGAATTATAGTTATTCTTGAAAAAACATCCCAGTTTCAAGTATGTGTCTACAGTTGTAAATTACAGAATATTCTCCATATTAGTCAGGTATTCATTTGGTAAAGCAAGGCACACAGGACCAGATTGTGACAAAGGTGCATTTTCTTTGGCCCTATAACTTCTTTAAATATCTGGGAGATCCTTGAGATGACTTTCAATATAACATAATTACTCTTTATAAATCCTGGGTAAAAATATATCTATAGTAATCAAATATTCTACAATGAATGTTTAAATAGAGTGAGGGAGTGACACTAAAGCCTTTCTTTAAGAACTAAATAAAACTAAACTCAAATGGGGTGGTGGCGCATGCCTTTAATCCCCTCACTCTGAAGGCAGAGGCAGGCAAGTCTCTGTGAGTTCCAGGCCAGCCTGGTCTACACAGTGAGTCCCAGGCAGCCTGGGTGGCATAGTTAAGATGCTGCCTCAGAAAGACAACAAAACAAAAACACTTCACTAAATGACAGCATAACGACATTTCTAAAGTCTGGAAACTTGATTTTTAAGAATGGTATTCTATTTTATGGTTCAGAGCAGAATGTCAATTAATTTCCTTTTGGAATTTCTTAATAGACTCTTGTTTAAATATCAAGCTGCCTTTTCTTCATATGAAATTCTGTCATTCCATAGGAATTGATGTAAACATTTCAGTTCTGAATCTCTAACTTACAACTTGCAAACCATTCAGTAAAGGGCGGCTGCTGCGGCCCTGAGGGGCTTCCTTCCAATGTGCGGKGTCTAACGTTAATTCAGCTCTCAGCTGGCACCTGCTCCGTGAATTCACATGTTCTTTTAGTCAAAGCAGCTGAGAAATAACAAGTACACCTTTAAAAGCATAAAATTTAAATAATCAAAGTTATTATAAAAGCATGACACAATAACACTTCTGAATGTCATTAAAACACAACCACATTACACAAAATTTCAGCATCAATATATATGACACAGTCTAGGTTACAAGCCCATTTTCCCCCAAATGTTATTATTTCCTTATAAATTTTTAGACTATACATTCAGCCCAATTACTTTTTAACTGGCTAGACAGGAAAAATATAAATGATGCATAAAAGATTTTCAGACACCTAAAATGTATTATAACTTTAACAGCCTTACTATCCAATTGCTTCTTTGTATGTATGTTTGTAAGGTGACGACTGGGGAGACTAGCTCTAAGTAACCAGTCATTGTGAATCCACACTCTATTAACACACTTGCCCACAAAATGCCTTAATATGAGCAGAACATGAATCTGTCCTCTTGAATTTTGTATATTTGCAAGATCTGGGTTGTATTAGTCATAGGTCCTAGGACATAAACTTGAATGCTGTTGTGGTCTCACACCATGCTCAAAGTAGAAGGCAGTCACTGAAAACCATAAATACACCTGGCACTCAGAACGCCTGCTGTCACTGTATCCTCACTGGTACAATGGCGTCATATATTTTGAATGTGTATAAGTACTTTGAAAATCTGAATGGAATTGGTTAGCCATGTCCCCTGTTGAAAGTACATTTGCTCTGGCAAGATCAAATAGCCGATCCAAGGTTGCTAAGGGAACCTTACAGTTCTTAACAGTAGTGCTTTTGAGTCAAATTTCATTTAACAAAAATCTATTAGAACTACATAAAAAATAATTACCTTTTTACAGGTTTGTATCTATTAGAACAAAGTTTTAAAATATATACAATATAAATGAAAGAATAAAATAGATGTTATATTCAATAGGTAATTCTGCATATGGTCAATAATTAAATAACTTATATTCCAAATATAAACTACATTTTCGCTTCCCAGTTTATTTTACTATTTCTAATATATTCTCTCTCCTTTGAATCTATTATTAAATAACCCATAATTTATATCCCCAACTCCAGTGTTAAAAAAAGGAAAATCTACTATTTTAAAGCAAATGGTTGCTCCTTCCCAGAAGCTCTCATGRGACCACCGAGAGAGGAAACCCCGACAGCAGTCACATCTTCCAGACACATGATCAGATGGGGAGAGTGAGCTTTAAGACATAAAAACTTCTAAATAGTCGTAGAACTTAAAATATAATCCAACTCCCTTAAAACAATGTAGTGAGGTGGGCAGAGTGGCCCACACCCTTAACCCATCACGGCAGGCAGAGGCTGCCAGACAGATATTTATGAGTTCAAGACCAGTCGGGCCTACATAATGAAAATTTGCCTTAAAAAAGAGAAAGTTACAATATGCTTTAAGTAAAAAAAAGTAAGGCCAAGGCAGTAGGAAATGTCTGTAAGAAAATCAGTTTGACCACGGTCCACTGGGAGAGCTGACACTTTTCATTGTTGTTTCTGTCAACAGTTGCAGATTAAAAGAAATTCCTACTACAGATTAACAAGAAAATTCTCCATTTCAAAACTACATTCAATATATGTTTCATAGTTTAGATTTCTCACAATGGAGACTRGCAGTAATCATTATTTTCAATTATTAAATGAGTACTTAATCCCTTCAAATTCATTTAAAACTTTTAATGGCGACACACACAAATTAAATTTATAGTAATGATGAGAATAATGAGAAAAGAAACAGAACTGGGAAGTGATGGGTAAACTGCATTAGTGCCAGTCACTGCTGCTCTAGTATGGGAAGAGCCGAACTGCATCAAAGCAGTCGAGGGTCAGACATACGCAGACAGAGCCTCTTTCTACACTACATTTAAATATGGTTCAAACCCAAATTACTTCTTCATCAAAGCTTATGGAGTTAAACAAATAAAATTTAGCAGTCCTTTCCTTAGTAATCTTCTGTATAAATATAAAAATCCCAGATACATGAAAATGGTTTTAAATTATATTTGTTTGTTCACAGCTTGATAGGCAATTATAAATTTCCATTTAAATAGTTCATGTAACTTGATACATCTGTATAGAAAGAATAAGGTTAAGAACACGTGGTAATTGTAGGCAGATCTACCTTGCAAACCTTGGTCTGTATTTGCATGTGTGTGCTCTTGCAAAGGCTGCACTGGACAGTTCTGCAGCAACTAAAAGGCTGAAGTCATTGCGAGCGAGCCCAGACTTCAGGCCTCCTCCCCGGGTCCCCTGCGGCCCTGCGTCCTGGCCTCACTTCCAAGCCTGGGCTGCAGATGATGTCCACATTTCATCCTGAAGGCTACACACTTTCAAACCATTTGAGCAGAATGATCAGACTTAGCATGATGATTTCTTCATAGAATCTGCAGAAATCCTCTGTGCGAGATCCCTGTTGGGTTTCTAGGGCACCACCGTGAGAATCCGGTTGAGGACAGGAAATGACTATGCTTTTGTGGGATTTCCTGCAGGTTTAGGATCGTAACCATACAAGAAAGTAGCTGCTATTACAAGGATGGCTCCAAGGAAAAAGACACTAAATAGGATGAAGAAAAAGAAATGGAGAAAGTCAGATTAAAAGCAAATTAAGTTCTTTACTATACTATATCTGTACTACATCTACATCTGTACTATAAAAACAAGTGTAATTTGGGAAAGAAATATTCAAGAAACATAGTAATAAATGTTGAGTGATTCCTATGATCCAGGTGCTCAGCTAAGTACTTTACATGTAAACTTCATTTTGTTCTTAAATGACTTGAAGCAGTACAAGGATTGGCTGCAATTGTACCTTCAGGAAAGGCTTTACAAGGCTTTGGGGCAAACTTGCCCCAAAGTCTCAAATAAGTCGGAGGTAGGATGCAGTACAGACCCTGGCTTCGAGYCTGCACTGCATGGTGCAGCACCTCAGCGACATGCACATTCTGTATGGATTCATCCCATAAAAGGGCCAAAGTGCTATAACATAAAATGTAAAAAGAAAAGTTCATTATTTTATGCTAAACGTAGGTGAATTTAGTTCAAAATCCAAATCAAAAACAAAACTCAGAGCCGGGCGTGGTGGCRCACGCCTGTAATCCCAGCACTTGGGAGGCAGAGGCAGGCGGATTTCTGAGTTCGAGGCCAGCCTGGTCTACAGAGTGAGCTCCAGGACAGCCAGGGCTACACAGAGAAACCCTGTCTCGAAAAAACCAAAAAAACAAAACAAAACAAAACAAAACAAAACAAAACAAAACTCAGGACCAATGTTTACAGGCTGTTTAAGAGGAGATGATACCACACACTCCTCTTGATTCTATGTATGCAGAAATACATTATACGTCATAAAAACTAGACATAAACCAAACTACTAATTGTACCTTGTTATATACAGTTTTAATGCAGCTAGAGTCATAGATTTGTTTTGGCTTTAAGATTTCTATTAAGGCTTCAAAGTCAGTACCTTCAACTTAAAAACAAAAACTCTAAAAGGACAGGGATTACTGGTCTTTACCCTTCCGGTGACAAGAGGCTTTTGATTTGACTTATTTGTTACATGGTTTTACTATGTAGCCCAAGCGGCCCTCAAAYGTACACAGCTCCACCTGGACTTCTGCATAAGGCAGTGCCAGTGTGCGCCGTCCAGCATCACCCTTCACACGCTCCCCGGTCTGTAAACCCAGCCCTCTGACTTCATGCACTTTGTCCTGACCCGGGTATCATAGTAGGTCCTAGTCCCTCAGCCACACTTCCCTTTGCATCAGTAAGTGTTTATTGATAATGATTCGGGTCCACTGCCCAAGGCTCACTCCCCTAGAGTGAGTTACTCTAGTGCTCGCCACACTGACTAAGGCATTGCTTGCCTGTGTCCCCTGCTCAGCTATRTACTCCTCATTCATTATAAACAGAAACCTACCACTGGTTCTTTCCATGGTTTGAGCCCCTCTTTAACGAGCTGTATATCTACTGCCATTCACATGCTGACCGGGTTACAATTAATCTCCAGTCTGGTTTTCTAGTTACTACGATCTTCTTGAACACCTCCTTCTCATTCATAGGTTTCTTTTTTTCCAGAATCTAGCGGAGTGATTGCTGGCACAGAGTGGCACTTACCGAACTTTTGGAAAGTGAATAAGCAAACCTAAATGGAATTCTGGTAATGCTAACAGAATAAGACACACAAGAAGGAATTAGATGCCAGGCAGTGGTGGCGCACGCCTTTAATCACAGCATTTGGGAGGCAGAGGCAGGCGGATTTCTGAATTCAAGGCCAGCCTAGTCTACAGAGTGAGTTCCAGGATAGCCAGGGCTACACAGAGAAACCCTATCTCGGAAAACAACAACAACAACAAATAAAAAAAAGAGAAGGAATTAGAATGGAAAGAAAAATAAAATGGATAGAAAGTAGTATTTTACCTGGTTGGCACAAAATCTTGCAACCAAAAATAAGATATGATTGTTGATAATATTATGGATAAGGAGGTCGCAAACCCTTTTAAGATGTTATCTGCATACTTGATGACAGCAGCTATTACAAGGCCTCCAAGTGCCTGTCAAAATTTTAAGAGAACATCTTTTAAATGAACATAAAACTGCTTTTCAAAACAATTTCATTTCTTAGGGAAGATTTAAGGCTTCTGTTCTACAAATATAATTATATCCCAGCAAATGATTCATTAAAAACAACAGACTTCCAGTTCTGTTTCATAGCCCTCAATGTAACCATCAAAGCAATCTAAGGTTTGCTGTAGTAGAATTTGATCATATTACAAATCGTCTATTTTCATCAAATTCAATAATGAAACAGCACTTGTTTGGACAGCTGAAGAAACAAATACATATGAGGTTTAAGCTTGAAGAAAAATATCTTTTTAATTTCTTTCTAACAGTTTTCTCATGTAGCCGTAATCTTCAATTTCCCCCTACATTCTAATCTCTGTCTTATGGCCATCAGGATGTACTTGGTTTGGCTTAGGAGTGATTTTTTTTTTCCAGTGCTAGAGATTAAACCCACACCTATTACACAGTGGCTAGGTTCTCTGAGCTATCCCTACAGCATATACCAAATCGTTCTCAAAGTCTAGATTGTGGCTACTTACAAATAGGAGATGGGGAAAGCTGGAGAGATCGCTCAGTGGTTAAGGGTGCTTGCTGCTCTTGCAGAAGACCTGGGTTTAGTTCCCAACACCCATACTAGACAGCTCACAACCAT
>BDUI01010792.1:7644-25328 GCA_002335545.1 Apodemus speciosus
GTGAAACTCAAGTGAAAATGTGTTTCTGCTTGGAGAGTGAGACATACCTTCTGCTCAGGATGAAGGGAGGGAGATAGAATAGAAATCATAACTGTGCTCTCACKGAAGTTCTGAACTCTCAACTTCTATCTGGTTCTTTCCTCATTGTATTATTATTTTTAAATGTTTTCACTTAGCCTCTCAGTTGCCAAAAATCTATCTCCAGTGCTTTACCTTTAAAAAAAATCACAAAATCAGGTAACTTTCTTGAGAAGCCGACACCCAACCGAGGGAGCACACTACTGTTTTCTTAAACCTCTCCATGTTTCACGCCCACRCTTAGATCTATATTGAAACTGGTTCTTAAGAAACTCCACCTCACTCTATAAAATCTCCCCCAAACAGAACTTATAGAACCAACTTGAGTGATAACTTTCGGCATATTACTATGACCTTTTTGCAGGTTAGAGCAGTGAGCTCTATCAGGCAGGCATAGCAAGAGGCAACCAGAGTTGAAACCTGTTCTCAGACACAGCACATTCTACACATTTCTGTAATGATGTAGAAAAAAATATTCATTTAAAAACTAGTAAGGTAGGCTGGGCGGTGGTGGCACACGCCTGTAATCCCAGCACTCTGGGAGGCAGAGGCAGGCAGATTTCTGAGTTTGAGGCCAGCCTGGTCTACCAAGTAAGTTCCAGGACAGCCAGGGCTATACAAAGAAACCCTGTCTCGAAAAAACCAAAATCCAAAAACCAAAACCAAAACAAAACAAAACAACTAGTAAGGTGGCTAAAGAGATGGCTCAGTAGTTAAGAGCACTGGCTGCTCTTAAAAGACCTGGGTTCCATGCTCAGCACCCTCATGACAGCCATATATAACTCAAGTTCTAGGGTATCTAATGGCCTCTTCTGATCTAAGAGCATACCAGGTGTGAACATGGTACACATGAATCAAAAGACCATACACATAAATACAATGAAAATAATAATAAAAATTAGTAAGTRTGAATTTTATTTCTGGTCTCTATGATCATGTTTATATGACAGAGGGCAAATCACTTCACCTCTTTGGACTTCAATTTTTATCTTTTCAGAGATCTTTCTACATTTATTCTTAGGGACCAGAAATGTATTGTGTTGTTATTTCTTCCAAACTCTTAAGACTCAAAAAATAAGCAAAACATAGAAGACCCAGGAAGTAAATGAAACTTAGAAGGTTCAGGAAGTTCCAGAAAATTACAAGACTCACAAGGCTCCTCCCCAAGTTTGCAAAAGAAATATAACCTCTAGGGAAGAGAAGACTTACAGGGCCAAGATGCCTACAAGTTATCCTGGGATRTAAGAGTTCTGGGATGCAGCTTTTGTGAGTCACCTATCTGACASCCACAAGAGTTTTGGTGCAGCAGCTAGATTTAGGTCATCCTCTCTCCTGGACTCTCACCCATATTTCTGTAAGTAACCTCAATAAAATCACTGCTTTAGTTAGTGAGTTTTGTCCAGAATTGCTTCTTTAGTCTGTCTTCAGTGTCTTATCTGTATGAACAGACATTTGTTTATGTTCCCCTAGGAGAAGCCACATAGCTCTATGGGACATTCTTAGTGCTCACTTGTTAAGTTGTAGTCTGGAATTTGGAAGATTATATCACTGAAAATGCAACCATTACTAATATAATATTCTAGGAAAACTTTCAAAGTAGAAGAGAGTATAATTTTGAATCAATTTAAAAAAGAACACAGGACTAGGAATGTCCAATAAGACTTTATCAAACGTACTTCACAGCTATATCTTCCTTTGTGTGGAGATTCACTCAATGGAAGAGAAAAACCACATAACTGTTCTCACATCCCTGCAGTTCATACAAGCGAGTTGACCTAGAACATGCCCTTCTTAAAACTACATACATTTGTCTTTATCCTGAGCACAAACCTGCACATACTTGAGCTTTCTTGGACATTTGCTAATATGTTGAGAATAATTGACTAATACAAAAAATATATGAGATTACAGAAATAGAGAGAGATAATGTTACACATCCATGGCATGTATCTATTTAAAAGATAAAAATAACTAATTTGGAAGACATTAATTAATGGTAGCCAAGATGGTTGAAGAAATAGAATACAGGGTGGGAAGATGCTTGGTTTAAGGATTGCAATTTCCCTAAGGATTTAAGTTCAATACCAGATCCATGTGAAATCAAGCAAACAAACAAATCCAGGCATGGTAATGCATGCTTGTAATCAGGCCTTGGAGAAGGGAGATAGTCAACTTCCCCAGGCTTCCTGACCAGCTATCTAAACCTAAGTTTCAGGTCAATTAGAGATAATGTATAAAATTATATATATATATATATATATATGAATGTGATATATATGTGCACATATACATATATATGCATTGTATCTGCACACGCATACATGTATATACACACACACTCATGGAACTGGAAGACAGTTCTCTTCAAGAATGATTAATATAATTAAATCACTTAGTCATTCAAARCAACTCAAAATGGAAACAGAGACTCATTCTGCTAAAGAATGGTGGCTAGACTACTCAATGGCAACTCTGGTGTTTTTTTGTAGCAAAATAACAATAACTACTGCTACTACTAATAATAATCCTTCATTGACCTGCTCTTAATAGCTTTGAATAACTAAGATTCTTGCTTAAATTTAATTAAGTGGAGTATCCTTTAGAGAACTGGGTGAACTATTTCAAATTCACCTTACATGGCAGAGAGMCAGACATGGAGAACTCTGCCATGTCTCAGGTGTCTCCTCCCCATGCGCTTCATGTAGAGCAGTGAGAGGCATCTGGTCAGTTCTCCCAAGGAACCCACAGAAATGCGAAAATTAGCTGTCTGAGGGATTCAAGATGAGCACCTCCAGAGACTGARAAGTCAGCCCAGAGACTTGCTGAAGACCTTTAACCCTTTGTGGTATTCTGCCTCTTGCTCTCTAAGCCCTAGTTTCTTAAACATTAACACTGTGACCAAATTTAGCTCCAATCAGTGGCACATGTAACACATATAGAAATCTAAAATATGTGTGGGGGAGCAGAAGCAGTTTGGCATTCTTTAATACATGTGAGATGATAATACGGAGTTTTGAATATCCTACAATAATTTACTGGCTCCTTTTAAATGTGCTGCAGTTTAATACCTATATACTTTAATGGAATTGATTAGAATGTTTTATACATATTCATATTATATTTCAAACACATTTATCCTTTGTCCCTTCTCATTCCCTCCCATCTGTTAATCCCTTTCCTCTTTTTAATCCATCTCTATTCTATGTTTATGTCTTTTTTCTATTTTTTCTCATTATTTATTGTGACCCAACATATTTTATAGTTAGGGTTGCTCACAGGAGTGTGGGTAAGGGTTTGTTTATAGGATCATGGCATCATACCAGTGGCTCCACCACCAAAAGGAGTSTTTTTCCCTCTCTGCCAGCCATTAACTTGGTATAGATCCTCAGGGAGGGAGGGAGGACTCTACGAGCCACTCCCCGTTCCACAGCACTGTTGAACGGTTCATCATGTGCAGATCCTGTGTGGGCAATCACAGCTGCTGGGAGTTCCAGAGTGTCTTGTCTGGAGGTCAGCATTCCATCCCACTCTCCACCTTGCTCCAATCTTACCTTCTTTCTGTCCCTTCTCTCATGCTACTTCTCAGTGTGGGCCATAGATGGGGACAGGAAGTTTTCTGTGTTAATTTTGTATCCAACCACCTTGCTAAAAGTGATTGTCAACTCTCTCCTAAAGAACTGAAGGTCTTTAGGGTCTCATATACTGGATAGTGCTATCTGCAAATAAAAAATGTTTTGATTTCTTATCCTTTCTGGGTCCTCTGCTTTCTCGACTGGCCGAATGACTCTAGCTAAGACCTCAGGACTGTCTTGAAAGGATTGCAGAAAGTAGACAGCCTTGTTCAGTGCTGGATTTTAGTGGACATGCTTTGCGGTTTCCTTGTTTAGCATGATGCTGGCTTTAGGTTTGACATAAAGAGCCTTTATTGTGTTAAATTCCCTCCAGTCCTAATCTCCTCAGAACTTTTATTATGAAGGGATGATTGGATTTTGTCAAAGGCTTCTCCTGCATTTATTGAGGTCATTATGTAATTGCTGTTCTTGAGCCAATTTGTGTACTGTGTTAAATTTATTGATCTTCATATGTTGAACTATCTYCACATTGTCGGAATAATACCAACTTGATCATAGTAAGTGATCTTTTAGATGTGTTTTGAATTTATTTTGCAAGTATTTAATTGAGATTCGTCTGTAATTTTGTTTTGTTGTTGCATGTCTTTCCTTCATAAAATGAATTTAGAAGCATTTATTCCTTTTTTATTTCATGGACTAACTTGAGAAGGATGGATGGGAGTTCTCCTTTAAAGAATTAGTAGGATTTCTCAGTGAATCAAACTGGGCCTGGAGTTTTTTGGTTGGAAGATTTTTCATTAATTACACGGTCAATCTCATTGGTTTTCATATATCTGTTTAAATTATTTATCTTATCTTGGTATAATTTTGGTAAGTCATATTCATCTACAAATTAACCAATTTATTTTAGCTTTTCCCCAGTGTGATAGAACATAAGTTTTTAAGCTATGTACTTATTATTTTTTAATTATATTGGGATTTTATGCACTATCTCCCTTTTTTTTTTTTTTTTTTTTTTTTGGTTTTTCAACACAGGTTCCTCTGTGTAGTCCTGGTTGTCCTGGAACTCATTCTGTAGACCAGGTTGGCCTCAAACTCAAAAATCTACCTGCCTCTGCCTCCCAAGTGCTGGGATTATAGGCATGTGCCACCACCGCCCGGCCACTATCTCCCTTTTAATCCTCAATTTTATTATTGGATCAGCTCTCTCTCTCTTTTCTTTTCTTCTTTTTTTTTTTTTGTTACCTTGGTTGAGGGTTTCATAACCTCATTAGTCTTTATAAATGTATAAGACATGTATGTTCAGATGTAACTAAAAATCAACTAATGTAAACTTTGGTTTGAATATTTTCTTTTCAAATTATAAAGTTACTGATGCAGAAAAGGACTCTTCTATTGTCTTCTGACTTCTTTGCTCTGCAGGACTTTGGCACATATGTAGCACCCAGTGACCATTGGATATGGAAAACCATGGTGCATGCCTGAGCTGAGCTATGAGCAAAGCAATTCTTTCCTTTGCATCTGAACCCCTGTCACAAGAAGAAGAGCTAAAGGTCATGAAGTTATTAGGCACCATAGAAGCTGTCTATGTCAAGGTATTGGACAGTTGGGATGGTTCTTACTATCAATCAAGACCAGATTGGATATTCTTTTCTGAAATGCTTAGATTGAAAAATGTTTCAGATTTGGGACTTTAAAAAAAAAMCCAGATTTTAAAGTATTTGTAAATGCATAATTATGTAGCTGGGTGGAGCATAGGTCTAAGTACAAAATCCATCTATGCTTCCTATTCCTATAAATGTCATGTGTGATATTTTTAATTTTTCATAACATTTGCACTGCTCCCAACATTTGAGACCAGGTTTGGAATGTTCTACTTGAGGAGTCAAATCAATGCTGACAAYGTCTTCAGATTAGGAGTCTTCCACCTGGAGCGTGTACAAAACTAGAGAAAAGGGTTAAGAAGAAACATGCTAAGACTTTCAGCCTGCTGAAGATATCTTGGCTCTCAATACTCGTACCTCCGAAAGAAAGCTAAACAGAAGGTTCCTATTTTCTGATTTGTTCAGATAATTAGTAACTTGAGAAAATTTTACAAGAAAACTCTGCCTTTCTCAATTGTGATGGTTTGGATAGGAATAGGCTCACGTATTTCAACGTGTGGCCATTAGGGACTGACAGGGATTAGGAAGTACACCCTTGTTGGAGTTGCTGTGACTTTTTTGGAGAAAGTATGTCCCTGGGGAGCAGAGCAGCTTTGGGGGTTCAAATGCTCAATCCAGGCCCAGTATCTCTCTCCCTCTTCCTTCTTCCTGCCAATCCAGTTGTAGAGCTCTCAGCTCCTCCCCAGCACCATGTCTTCCTGCCTGATGCCATGCTTCCAACCATGCTGATAATGTACTTCTCTGAACTGTAAGCCAGCCCCAATTAGATGTTTTCCTTTATGAGGATTGCCATGATCATTGACTAAGACATCAATTGCTAGTCATAAACTGGACCTACCTTTACTACCTACAAAACATAACACATACAAGTGCTATTCTTTCAAATGACAACAAAAGAAAACTACCAGGAGCCATCAGAGATGCAAAGTGAAGACTGGAGACTGTGAGCTTATGGCTACAGAGAAGGAAAACCTTTTGTCTGCTCTTTAGGGACTTTATGAGATGTCACAAGAAAAGAGGACTGAACATGGCCTCTGAGAGTTAGAGACAGGAACCTAAGCAAGAAAAGTTCAGTATGGGAGAGGCTGAARTTAGATCAGCAAATGATTGACACATGAAATGAGAGGAAGATATCTCGTAGAGGGAAATTCTGGAGGAGAAAAAGAGAAGGATGATGTGGAGTCTGGGCACATTTTTCTAACTGGAAAGAGATGAGAGCGTGTTTTATGGGAGACATCTTTCAGACAGGAGAAGGCAACAGAAAATGCAGAGAGAGAGGATAGGGCTGGGTGCAGGGAAAGAGGATGCCTCTGGACGCAGGGAGAGAGAGTGAATAGGACAGAAGTCCCTACTGGTGGAAGGTCTCTGAGAGAGGAAAGTGAGGAATGAAATTGTACATCCGGCTTTGGGAAGGAGAACAGAGCAGTGGTTAAGGACACCAGAGGTAGGTTCTCATGAGYTGGGGGAATAAACCTGAGCTCAGTATGATGACTTCTCTTTTTAAAAGACACATGTCACAGCTATTATTTATAAAACACACTGGACAAAGACATCCTGCCCACCGCTCCCCCTCCCCCGCAGCTACAATCATACTCAAGGTCATAAAAAAGGACAATTGAAGAGGAGTTGACTCGTGAGTGACAAAATTAAAACATGTCAGCATAACCAGGATGACATCGGGGAGTGAGTTCCATTTCTTTATGTTCAGAAAAGAGACACAATTAAAACAAAATCTTTGCCTAAAATTAGAGTCACACAAAGCTTTAAAAGTTACCCACGAAGATGAAGTTGATTGTTTAGTTCCTGCCTGAGGTGTAGCTAGGTGAGCTGTGCAGCCAATGTGGAAAGTAAAACTTTTCATTTCTGTTCCTATGGCATGCTTCAAAATGATGTATAAATAAGACCCAGCTGAATTAAACAGGTGATGCCCAGCACCGAATCCAGTGATTAATGGCTCCTGAACAGTAATTTATGGAAAAATTCTATTGAGCCTGGGTGTTATCATGACCATCTTTACCAAGTACGATAGTTCAATACATGTATAAGATATCACYCTTTCTAGAAAATACAAAACAAATGTACATTATCTATTTTCTTCCGTGTTATGAACCTCAGTAGACAGATTCTGCTGACATCCCTGAGAAGACAGGCCTTCTCCACTTCACACGCACAAAAACATATTTCCTACAGTAACATGACACTGTAGAGTCACACTGGAGGGAAGAGAGCTAAGGAGGTTAAAATAAAGACTTCCACATCCCCATTATACTTATGCATCATTCTTAAAAGACAACGTGTGTGTGCTGAATCATTAAAAATATCTCCTGACAGAAATAGAGAATTTAAAATGGCCAGAAATATCGCTGCTTATTTCTGCATGGATTTTTAAAGAGCGGCTTTAGCTTTTCACATTTGCTTTACAACACTGAAAAGATTCAGATCTGTGATATACAAAGAAGTTTATTTGATATATAGAGCAGAGCCATAAGCCATATTTTATGCATAACAGTGATTAAATGCAAGGTTGATATGTTTTCCTGGGATGAGAACCACGGAGAAAGGCTTACATTTTCATAACTTTCCTTTTGGGGGGCATTTTTAAATTATTTAAGTTGAAGAATAAAATGACTTGTTTGTGAATTTACATGCTCTTTTTAATCATCTTTAGGTAATGCTGAGATGGCAGAGACGCTAAATTACAGGCAGCAGTGGGAATCTGCTGTGTAAAAGGCACAGGATCATTTGGTCCATGAGCCCATGAGGAATATTCTGTTCAAGAAGTGGAGACAGAAGAAAATTACCTAACTCATGAAGCACACATTAGGAGCAGAGTCAGCGGCTGTGAATGCGTATCCAACAACAAACCATTATGTATCTTTGGTTTAATTACATGTGCTTATTACACACCTGTACCAGAGAGTAGAGGCTGCTATTTGCTTGAGTTGTGGTTTTCTCTATCAAAACAGCATTAGCATTACGAAGCTTATCAAGGCACTGTAACATTCTCTGGCTGGAGTTCATGAGTCCTTTATTCTGTTCACAACCTGAATAAGACTGGTTGAGGGGCAGGAAGTGGGGGGGGGGACTTAGAAACATTTTAATCACATTAGCAAATGATTTCTAAATTTAGAGCTAGAGTGGATTTTTATAAGCACAGAGAAACACCAGCAAATCACCAAGCCTTTGTAAATCAACCTGCTACTTAGGAAGAAAATTAAAAAGTTAGATGGATTCAGCATTTAATTTTTTTTCCTGGAGCTCCATCTTAAAGAATCTTAATTATCTGCTGTTATCCAGAGTACTTTAGAACAAGGTAATCTTGAACTTCCAAATACTTAGGGATAGATGGCTCTTAACATGTCACGATAATCTGATAAACCAGACAATGCTATGCTTGAGAACATTGCYGCTAAATAGAAATATTGGAACGATGGAAAAGTTACACATTTTAAGTAGCTGCGTATGGGTAAATATTTCAAAAAGAAAGAAGTTCCATGAAGTAGTTCATTTATATGCATGACCCACACTTCTGACTTCACAAGTCAGATTCCCTCTCAGTTTTGACACACAGCATGCTTGTGTCTAAAACATCCTAACATCATAAATCTCACCCTACATCCATCCTGCRGTCCTTGCTTTGCAGAAGGACACAAGTGAGCATACACTACAGCAGGCCACACATCCCAAAGAACATAATCCTATTATCACAAGGAAAATGATACCATTTCAGAGGCATAAACAACAAATGGTGCCCAATGCCCAGAGAAAATTAAAATTCTATTTGGGATTCCCACAGGGTCTTGGATTCAGTCCCACAGATGAAGTTTGATAGTTTCTCAGGAAGATAAAAGCTTAATAATAAGGGGTTTGGATCCATGAAAAAATATGATAATAATAATAGCAAGAATAATATGATTGATTTATAATCCATACCAGCAAGGAACAGATGGTGGTGAGAAAAAAAATGCACTCATTTTAGTACAGGCTCTTAACAGGAAACAAATATGAACTGTATTTTTTTTTTTTTTACAAATACAGAAAACTCATCCATGAAGATGCAAATAGATTTTTAGAAATAAATCTCTAGTAAGTTTTTCCTAAGATAAAGCATAGCACTAAATATGATGGATAGAGTAAAAAAGCCACAATTATTTCTTGTTGCAAATATATTTTAAGGATTTTATGAGCCCTTCATTCACAAAATTAGAGACACTTAAATAAATTGGTCACATTCAAATGTTACATTGTAAGTTCCCAAATGAATTTACCTGTATTTTTATAGATTATCTATCAGATCTTTGTTCGTGGAAATAATCATTTTGTTCAACACTACTACAAAAATTTTCTCATGGATTGCTTTTTGCAATGAGATCATCTACAAAAAGTAGAAGAATGAATGATGTTTTAAAATTTAGATTATTTCTACAACGTCTATTACGTATTTTTGCAAGTCAGCAAATTGTTTCATTTTTCTCTCTCTCATATGGTAATTTAATCTGGGTATTTATTTCATTTTCCATAACCTATTGGAAGAAAGACTAACTACCCTCCAGTATACACTATTACATTATACATTCAGAACAGATACTATAAATTATGTGATCTAACAAAAAACGATTAATGGTTTATGGGGAAGAGACAACCATGAAACCTCAGCTGCTGGCAACAGGATGCCAGTTTCCTGTTTCCCGCTGGGGAAAGAAAAGGAACCCACAGAGTCTCCNTTTTTTACAAATACAGAAAACTCATCCATGAAGATGCAAATAGATTTTTAGAAATAAATCTCTAGTAAGTTTTTCCTAAGATAAAGCATAGCACTAAATATGATGGATAGAGTAAAAAAGCCACAATTATTTCTTGTTGCAAATATATTTTAAGGATTTTATGAGCCCTTCATTCACAAAATTAGAGACACTTAAATAAATTGGTCACATTCAAATGTTACATTGTAAGTTCCCAAATGAATTTACCTGTATTTTTATAGATTATCTATCAGATCTTTGTTCGTGGAAATAATCATTTTGTTCAACACTACTACAAAAATTTTCTCATGGATTGCTTTTTGCAATGAGATCATCTACAAAAAGTAGAAGAATGAATGATGTTTTAAAATTTAGATTATTTCTACAACGTCTATTACGTATTTTTGCAAGTCAGCAAATTGTTTCATTTTTCTCTCTCTCATATGGTAATTTAATCTGGGTATTTATTTCATTTTCCATAACCTATTGGAAGAAAGACTAACTACCCTCCAGTATACACTATTACATTATACATTCAGAACAGATACTATAAATTATGTGATCTAACAAAAAACGATTAATGGTTTATGGGGAAGAGACAACCATGAAACCTCAGCTGCTGGCAACAGGATGCCAGTTTCCTGTTTCCCGCTGGGGAAAGAAAAGGAACCCACAGAGTCTCCRTTTAAAGAATTTTATTATAGTCATTCTCTTTGACATGTCACTGTTTATAAGGATAAGGGGYCCCAGGTTGACTTTAAGTCTCTGCCATGGACCAATCAGACTGCAGAACATGTATTCTAAAGCCATGCCTCCAGTACCTTTTGATGCAGGTTCATCCTCAGACCCACTTTGTGACAGTGGAGCAGGGAGATGGTGTTATTCTGCTGTATGTCCTGGACCAGAGGTGCACATACCAGCTACTCTTCCTCTYTGCTTCTTAGCAGTGCATGGGAAAAACCTCTTTACAAATACATTAGAAATAAATTAACTTCTTAGGGGCTGGGTGTTAGCATTTTGTCCAAGCTCCACCCCACAGTTACCTAGCAACAGCCAGGTGTTCCTGACTCACTATAAAAGGGGGTGCTGCCTGCTCTGCTCTCTCTTTCTCTCTTGCGTCCTCTGTCCTTTTGCCCCTTCCCCCCTCCTCTCTCTCCAAGTGCTCATGGCTGGCTGGTCCTCATCTTTCTCTCTCTCTCTCTCTCTCTCTCTCTCTCTCCCCTACTACCCTCTCAACTCCCCTCCCCATGCCCTAAATAAACTCTATTCTATACTATACTGTATGTCTTGTGGCTGGTCCCTCAGGGGGAAGGGATGCCCCATCATGGGCCCCTGGAGACACACTCTTCCTCCATACCTGACTACATATCCATCAAATCTATTCCTTCTCTCCTTATCTTTTTATAAACACAACACTGGGGAGATGTCAGAGAAGATAAAAAGTGCTTACCATGTAGACATGAGGACCTGAGATCAGATYCCTAGAMCCTGTGTAAAGCTGTGTATTATGATCCACATGTGCAATACTAATATTCCTGTTGGTCCGGATAGCCCAACTATCTGAGAACCAACAGTCAAGGGTGTCTTCAAATCCCCCACATTGTCCATACTCACATAAACATGCACCCATAAACATCAGGCACACACATAAAAATCAAACTAAAATGTAAAATGACTGCTTAAGTTCTCAAGTTTATGACTACTTTGAAATTAGCCAGAGAAGGCATCATTTGAAGGAAAGTGTCCTTCTGTGAGACTGTGTTGCTGAAATAAAAGTGCATTTCTACAATGCATCAGGACAATACATAAATACATACATCCACACACATAYACATATCATAGAGCATAGAATACATAATTAATAGTTGTGCGTGTGGTTCTATTTAAAAATAGGGTCTTCACAGTGAAATGACAGTATAGTGCATTAGATCAAATGTAAAGCCAATGACTGGTGTCTTGATCAGAGAAAGGGAAGGGAGTTTTTAAAGCAGAGGATTCAGACAGAGTGAATGTTGTGTGAAAATGGAGGCAGACATTGGGTGGTATCACAGTAAATGACTGTATCTGCTGGTGAGCTAACAGAAACAAAAGAAAAGCATGAGGCTGATTCACTCCTCTGTCCCGCAGAAGCCTGGATCTGGGACCTAGGATCTCCTGAACTGTAAGAAAACCCATTTGTGCTGTTTTAAGCCTCCAGGGGTACAGATAAGAAACAGCTGCTTTCTGTCTGGAGAGTTCTTGATTTTCAACTGCGACAGGACCATAGACTCACCTTCTCTTGTGAGGTCCTTTTCATTTAACCTCATTGCCACTAAAATCACTGATGGCTTAAAAGAAAATAATGCTATTGAAAGTTGGAAACCAAGACTGCTGTGGGCTGAGGCCTAGGAAAACGCACATTCCCTCATATGAAAGTTGTCGCTTCCATCTCCAGGCACCTCCAGGTCAACCTCCATTGTAAATGGGAACTGGATGCCCTATAAGAAATGCACATGTTAATAATACTGGTGTATTAAAGTTTTAAACTCCCCGGGAAGAGGAAAAAATAGCTGTTAGCAGAATTAGAAGCTTTTGGTTGATTGTACAGATTTCCTACGTTTTGTACAATGAGTATGACTTGTTTCATTTTTAAAAGAAAGAAAAATCAATAGGTTCCTGCCTGTATAAGGTATGAAATTTCTGTTTTTCTAGATCCGATGTTTGCCTGACATCAATCATGATACCAAAGAAATAAGGCAACTGGTTGTAGGACCCCCATGGTCTTCTTGCTTTGTTATTTTTGTGTTAAACACACACACACACATATACACACACACACACACACATATACACACACACATACACACATGCACACAGTTAAAAACGAACTAATGTGCACAAGCACATATACATACACATTCCTAGGGAAGGAGTGTTAAYTTTATCAGCACCAAGATGTGGAGATGAATTATTTTTCTACCTGGCACCTAATCCATTCTGGCCACCTTCACACACCTGTTTTGAGTATATCCTTTGGGACTCTAGTTAGAAAATCAGCCTGTCTGTGATCAGAGACCTGACAGGATAGAAACAAGGACCTCCAAGGTTTCCAAATGTCCATTGAGTCACACTGGAGAGTGCCCTGAGTACACAGTAACACAGCTGCAGCACCTGGAGGGGACAGGATCTAGCACTGCTTCCTGGAAATTGTGCTGTGTGGGATATGAGTGTGAAAAATATCTTGGAGGTTTATGGCACCACCAATTTTTAAAAGCCAAAACTATTTCAAGACTTCTTGTTAATCTCAGAGCAAACACTATAATTAAAACAGCTTAAGAGGCTGGAAGGATCCGGACCTGCTCTGCCAGCTACATTCCCCAGGCTGCTTCATATTGCCTTCAGCCTCTCAAATGTGAGGGTCTCAAACAGCATGGGCATGTACAATAGTTCTYTTTAGCTGAGCCTTTCTCTGCATGCATTTAGTTACACATACTCAGCTGCATACTAAAGTATCATATGGAAGATTCCAGAAGTTAAGAATGTATACATTTTGAATCGAGCTCCTTTCTACTTAGACCTCTCACTGTCCTGTGTTCCACATGGCCTATGCAATCCACCCACCTGACACCACCATCTCAGATATTATGTTGACGTTCCTGGTATTGCATGCAAAGTATGTATAAGTGTATATAAATCCAACACACAGAGATGCACAGYAGGAACAGSGATTAAGGTAGTCACTGGGGATCTCACAGTGAGTCTCTCTCTGCTCATAATTCTCTTTCCCCCTGCACTTTAGATTTCTGCTGGGGTCTCTGTTTCCTTGAGTAACYTTCTGTTGTCTTCCAAAGTCAAATGGCTATACTTTACATTACACTATCATAACATTCCCCTCCTTCTCAGCACCGACCAATAGTGGAATCTTACATGATTAGGGTGACTAATTCGTCATTGCCTATTACAGTCTATAGAATTTGTRATTTAGGGGGTACTGGGGATTAAATGCAGGGCTACACACTTGCTAAGAAAKCACCTGACCATTGAGATGCAGCTACACTACTTTTTTGTTTGTTTGTTTTGGTATTTATTTTAGTAAGTTGTTCARGCTGATCTTGAACTTGGTCTACAGCTCAGGGAGGCCTTGAACTTGCAACCCTCCTGCCTCAAGTATACAAGGCTGTGCCCCCACACCCAGCTAATTTTTTGCTTTGTTTTTGTTTTGTTCTGTTTGTTTTCTGCAATCAMTGGATCACTTAGTGCCTGGCCCGTACCAGATGCTAAGTAAATACTTAGGGAGAAGATTTATAAATGAACTAGAAATACAAACTTTTCCATTTAATGTTGATAGTAATTGAATATATGTGGTGCTCTTCCTGAGTTCCTTTGCTGGGATCATTGAAAGTCCATTCTGCACACAACTGTAGAGGGTGTGTTATTTTGTGCAGTCACTGCACTTCAGGATTGGAATCCAGATGCCACTTCCTCTGCTGTGACATYGCAGCTGCCACTGTGTCTGCTAGTGACACGGGGATGAGAGGCTGTTTTAGCATGCCAGAATCCCCCTCCACAGTAAAGGCAGCAACCAGGCTTSCTTACCATTTAACTGGGCTCTTTCATACCTGTTCTGGGCATCAAGAATGACAAGAAAATTAGGGAAATGGAAACCTCCCACATACACTACAAAAATGAACTGGGAAGTCCATAAGGCCATCAGGATGCAAGGCCTTGCCTCTTCCCGTTTGAAGGCTGAGTAGCCTGTGTTTGGAAGGCTGATCAGGTTGCAATCTGCAAAATCACAGCCCTAGTGCCAGCTCCCTATGCAATATGCATCTAAAGAGACCTGAGTGCATTATTCCTTCCAAAGTCAGCTACAATTGAAGCTACTAAATTGACTCTGCGTCTTCCAGTCTTAGGCAGTGACAGAGGAACAGCAAGTTTCGTTGTTTGTTTGTTTGTTTGTTTGTTTTTGTTTTGTTTCTTTCTTTTTTTAACTAAAAAGGCTCATTTTTAACCAACTCCTTCTTTGAAGATTTCTCTATCATAAATGCCAAGGAACAGGCATTTACTGTACTTTATAGAAGGTGACAGAAGACCAGCAAATTAATATTGGGATCCAGGGACTGCTGTTAGTGCCTCAAAGATTTACCTAGTAACTGTGTTCTTCTGCCAGCAATGTCATATAGAATCGAGGTCAGAATTTACTGTAAATATACTGGGACTTACATCAGAAGGAAACTTTCCTTGCCTGTGAATGCATGTCGGCATGCTCAGTGGACTAACTGCATGCACACAGAAGTTCCATCTGAAATGGTGCCCAGAAGATTGGCACCATCCCTTGATAGGYYATATCAATCATATCTAAGAAAAGCATGGTCGTAGAGGTCTGACATAACAGGAAAATGGATTTCAGTGTCCACTTATCCAATTCTCCCATTAAGCACTTTACAGTGATGTAGTGGTTCATTTGTCTACTGTATTCATCTTTACAAAGAGCCCACCATCTTCCCACTCTATTCCCTTGTGTGGTAGAATCATTCCATGTATTCTGTACAACATTTATGTTGTTTTGAGAATGGTTGCCATAATGACTGGACAGAAAATGAAAGGAAAGACAGCAAGGAAATCACATAATGAAACCCTTTGCCAACTTGGTCTTACTTAGTTCACTTGTACGAAGCACCTGTGGTAGTTTGAATATGCTTGGCCCATAGGACATGGCACCATTAGGKGTGTGGCCTTGTTAGAGGRAGTGTATCACTGTGGGGKTGGGCTTTGAGGTCTCTATGTTCAAGCTCCACTCAGTGGATTAAGATGTAGAACTCTTGGCTCTTCCAGCACCATGTCTGTCTGCATGCTGCCATGATTCCACCATGATGATAATGGATGGAAACTCTGAAACTGTAAGCCAGCCCCAGTTAAAAGTTTTCCTTTATAAGAGTTGTATTGGTCATGGTGTCTCTTCATGGCAATGAAACCGAATCTAAGACAGCACCCCTGAAGCAAGCATTTCATTTCTAAAGGTCATTATGTCATGTTCCAAGATGATGGTTGTCTTTTGTTGAGTGGCCACTACATGACAAGTACTGTCCTGGTAGCCMTCTCTGAGTTAGTTCAGATACCCTTTTTACTGATGTAAATACAGATATTTGGAGAGACTAAACAACTTGTCTAATGTCAAATACCCGATGGACGGTTGTTAAATACAGGATATGATTCACAGCATGAATCACAGTTAGTTGGTATTTATTTGGACTTTCTATTTTAAGCTATWTTGTAGAGATTACTAATATCTAATGAAGACATACTATAGAGTCAACAGTTAGGATCTGCRTATGGAGAAAGCTTTGAGGTGATGTCCCTAAAATTACAGAGTCAGGTGTTCTGGGATGTAAGTCTTTGTTCTTACTCCTTACATGAACCACATCCCTTCATCCATATTTATAAAATGTCACTTCTAGAGCTCAGTGCCAGCCCTTTATCATTCTAGGAAGCCAGGACTCAATCATTCTATGAATATGGGCATCAACTTTGTGAGGGGAACCTTGTTCAGTAACTGAATTCTACATTGATTCCAAATATCAACTCCTAAATAGCACTATGTTCTTATAGAATGCAGCTTCTCCAGCCCTGTGCCTTAATATTCTCACTCAAGTCCATAAGCATTCAACATTCTCTATTCTCTTAGGACCAGAGACATCATAAAAAGTACCACCCACTTAGCTGATTTTATCAGTACATGACCCATTAAATTCCCTTGACACTTGTTTAATTAAACAACTCCCATTGGGAGGAAACAGCCCTTCTGGAGGCTTTCTGTCGGCCAGACTGTAGACTGACATCACTCAGTCAAGCCTTCATGACTRTTAGCACTTTGCTGCTTGTGCCTGCAACATCAAGTGAAGCTGGTTTGCAAAATAATTTTCCACTATACAGATGGTCAGATTTTTAGCTGCTTGAAGCCTAGAGAAATAATGGGAAGAAGATGAAGTGTCTGTGAGGGATCAGGCAGCATCAGTACCGGGAGCTGGATGCTTGGAGGCTGCTACTTGCTGAAGCACTCTTTCTTGTGCTCATATTTTGAGAGATTTTGACTTGTGAAAATCTCTTTCATTTGGGTTAGGGTGATGGCTCAGCAGTTAAGAGACTAGCTGCTCGCCTGGTGGTGGTGGCACACGCCTTTAATCCTGGCACTTGGGAGGCAGAGGCAAGAGATTTCTGAGTTTGAGGCCAGCCTGGTCTACAGAGTGAGTTCCAGGACAGCCAGGGCTACACAGAGAAACCCTGTCTCAAAAAAACCCCAAAACCAACCAACCAAACAAACAAACAAGAGACTAGCTGCTCTTTCAACAGATCAAGGATTAAGTTCCAGTAACCACATGGTAGATTATAGCCAACTTTAACCCCCATCCCACTGGAAATCTGATGCCTTCTTCTGGCCTCTGTGGGCCAGGCATGTGGCACATAAACACACATGCAGGCAAACACCCACACATGTAAATAAAATTAAAAGTTTAACATATTTTTTAACAATTACTTTCATCTACTCTGATATACAAGTGAAGAGAGTTCCCTTTAGAAACAGATTTCCAATGTTAGCAGATTTCCAGGCAGAATAGATTTCCAGACATATAACCTCTAGGCTGCTTTCT
>BDUI01010792.1:41760-52225 GCA_002335545.1 Apodemus speciosus
TTACACCTAAAAGGGCAGAAGGTGCCAAGCAGAGACTTAGAGGTAAATCTATGTCTGTGACCTGAGGCTCCGGTTCTCTCTGCTTTCTCAGACAAAAAAAAAAAAAAAAAAAAAAAAAAAAAAAGTAAGTTGCAGCCAGCTTTGATTTCTCCTGTTGCCTCCTCGTTGATTCCCTAGCAGGGATGAGAGTTTTGCTTTTGGTGAGTGTGAAAACTAGGCCAGGTTAATTTTCTCAATCATTTCAATATGAGGCAACGCAACGCTGAAACCAAGTTCTCCTTGGAAATCTTGAAGGACAGTTATCTTCTGGATGGCAGAGCACTGTTTATGGAGACCTTGTTTGTGTAAAGTCATGTGATATGAAACTGAGATGATCTTTAGTTGGGAATAGTAGCTGCATCACATTGAGAATAACCTCATTTAGTCCTCAGTGAGAGTCTATGTGGGCACTGTTATAATCTCATGTGCACACAGTGGAACTGCACCTTCAGGAAGACACTGGTACAAACAGGTGATTATGGATGCTCTGTGACAATGTAAGTATAGAAATTGAGAGTAAACATTTTGAAGATTTTGTAGCAGTTTGTGGTAGTATAATTTTATACCTACCCTTTTTAAAGGGTGACCAGTATTTTTTTGTCTTTTAAAATTAATCATTCTATTTTCCAAAAAGCACTAATATTATATGAAAATATTGGGAAAGAACAGTGTGTTATCACCAGCAGTTGACGAGCCCTAAGCTAATGTACGGCTGTCATTTTCTCTCCTGTCAAAATTTATCAAGGTTAGTTCTCAAGATCTCTGAATATCTTGGGAATTTCTGTGATTCCTGTAAATTAAAGTTCGTTTCGGAGCAGATGAGCAAATCTGGGTTTAGATAACAAGTGTGAAACTCGGATCAGAGACAACTGGGGCCAATGTCTTACTGTCACAATGTCAGGGAACAGAGCCCAAGCAGCCAAGACCTTAGCCTGATTCTTCTACATAGAAATGGCAGGATTTGGGGTGAGGTAAAATGGGGCTAATTATTTTTATAATAAGAGGTTGGAAATGACTCTCTGTCATGGGTGATGCTTAGTGCAGGCACTTGGGTTCACTTACTAGTTTTTAATATTGTTACAACTGATACTTTTTTCATGGCTCTGCTGGGGAAGACATTGAAGAAAGCCCAAGACCTGTGGACTCTAGTTGCTGTGACCCACAGCTGGAGGCAACAAGGGAATGGCAGACATACGTACAGAAAAGCTGGAATCTGGTGGGCTGTGTACTCTGATGTAGACAAACCAGCAATGTTTATTATATATTACTGAGCAAGGAGGCRGGTTTTTATCTTGTCAGGTCTCTCTGCAGGGGAGCACCCTAAGGTTGCAGTCATCTGGAAGCAGGAAGCTGTGGTTGATAGCTCATGCGTACATTACAAGGCCATCCTTGCTAACATCCATACTTGGACCAGAGGAAGGCTTTGACATTTCCACGGATCTGAGGCACTGGAGTCTTTGACATGCCTGTACTCATGTCAATAATACACATTCACTCGGAGCCTCATCTGCTACCACACTTCAGTGGAAGGAAGTGGCACAGTGTCTAGTCTTCAGTGCTTCCCATCTATGGCTGGCCTAACTCCCTGCTTCCTGGTTTTAACTTCATGCCTGTCATTCAGGATGGAACCTGCTATGGGCTACTAGCTAAAGTGGACACCCTGCTCCTTGAACCACATTTTCAGTAGCTCTGATGTAAACAGGTAACTCACTTGCGTACACTGGAAGATACACCACTAAAGTACAGGATGCTCACCCCATCCCCAAGAGCTTCTAGCTTAGTAAGTCTTGGCTGTTACCTTGAAACTTCATTTCTAGTCATTTCTATGTACATTCTGAGAAGTGACCTCCACAGGATAGGGAAGCAGACAAAGAACCAATTGTTTGGTACTCTGAAACAGAAATCTTGGTCTCTTCATTATTTTTTGTTCATTTGCTTGCTTGATTATTTGATTTTTTTTTTTTTGAGACAGGGTCATTTAACCCAGGCTGACCCTAAATTCCTGGTCCTCCAGTATTCATTTTCCAAATGCTGAAATTACACACATGTACGACTCCCATGCCAGACCCAGCCATTGTTACTGATCTCAAAATTATATGACTTGCTTTAGTTTCACTGTCTAAAGTAATTGAAGATTAAACTAAATAATTTGTAAACTCTTGCATGAGTCACTCCTCTCCCTGTTGTGACAAAACCCAACAGAATCAACTCAAAATTCTGCATTGCTACGGGCTTCCAGATAAAGTGGTCGCCCTGGCCCTCGGACTGTACTATCAGCAACTTATTTTGGCTCACCATATCAGAGAGATCAGTACACTGCAGTAGAAAAGGCATGACAATGGATCTCCATCCATCATGGCAGGAGCATGAAGGAGTAGCTCCTGTCGCCTGTCAGGGCAGGGAGCAGAGTGTGCAGGGCAGAAGCATGGTAGGGAGAAGTTTTAGAGATCCGCCCCTGCTGACCTACCTCCACCAGCCTTCGAAACACTTCCAGTCGGGGGCCAGATCATTCAAAAGATGGAGGATACTTCACCTTCAAATGACAACAGCGTTTTGTCTAGTTCTAAAATCTTTTTGTTTCTATTATCAGTTGTCTCTAAATAAACTAATATGCCACGGTAATTGTAAAATTCACACAAATATATTTTGACATTAATATTTTTCTTACAACCCCTTCTCTTTGCTCATCTTTACTTTAGAGCATTTAGAAGCATTTTTCATGGTTTGTGTTTTCTAATTTTTTTGTTTAACTTTTCATTTATATCTATGTGCACATGTGTGCCGTGCCTATGTAGGCCAAAAGAAGGTCTCGTTGCTAGTTAGTTCTTTCCAGCTTGACATATAGAACATAGAAATATCTGGGAAGAGGAAATGTCAATTGAAGAACTGTTTCTATCAGATTGGCCTGTAGGAAAGTCTGTGGATGTTTCCTTAGTGACCGATGTGAGAGGGGCCTTCTGGATGATCCTGGGTTATATAATAAAGCAGGGTGAGAGAGCCTGTGTAGAGCAAGCCAGAAAACAGCATGGTCTCTGCTTTAGTTCATCCATGTAGGCTGTCCTTTCTGAGTTCCTTCTTTGACTCCCTTCCATAATGGGCTATCAAATGAGCATTGAAATAAACTCTTTCCTCCCGCAGTTGCTGTTTTGGTCGTGGTGTTTCATCCCAAGAGCAGAAAGCAAACTGGGACAGTCTCGGATCTCTTAGAGCTGGAGTTACAGGGAGTTGGGAACTACCCAAGGTGGGTGAGCTGAAAGAATAGCAGGAAGTCATACTCACAGAGCCTTCTCTCCAGCCTCCCAGTTCTCTTTTTGTTTGTTTATCTGTTTTCACAGGATCTCATCCTGCTCAGACTGAACTGGAACTCCTGTCTGCACCTTCCAAATGATGAGACTACAAACGTTTATGTGCCACCATATCCCTGTTCACAATAGGTCGTTTCTTCAAAGATGGGATATTCCAGGCTGCTCTTTTTATTCCTGTCTGTTTGCTGTGACAGTCTTGCTGTATACCCCTGGCTGGCCTGGAACTCACTCTGTAGCTTCAGACTTCTGGTGATCTTCCTGCCTCTGACTCCCATGTGCTAGCTAGGGTTGCAGGCACATGCCACCATTACTGTCCTAAGTGCTGCCTCATTTACTGTAACTACTCAGGTGACAGAACCTGTTCTGAGCACCATAAGAGGATTTTCTAAGTCAGGACTCATGACAAACACATGAAACGGTTGTGTTTAAATTACATCCATCGTTTTACTTATTTATTGTGGTGTGTGTGTGTGTGTGTGTGTGTGTGTGTGTGTGTGTGTCTGTCTGTCTGTCTGTCTGTCTATCTGTCTGTCTGTCTATCTATATATACATGTGTATGCTATGATGGCTGTATGAAGATCAAAGGACAACTGTGGAAGCCTGTTCTCTCCTACCTGTCTGTGAGTCTTGTGGATTGTACTCAGGTTGTCAGACTTTATCTATCATAATAATTATTGATTTCATTTTTCTCATTAGAATCTGGGGTGTGGTGATTTTGAGTGTGCTATCTGCTTTCCTCAGGTAGCTCTGGAGAGGGTGAAGTTACTGTCCCCAGCTGAGTAATTACAGAGCTGGTGCTCAACCTCTAGATTCCAAGCATGCAGAATTTAAAAAATGGCATCAATGTCCAGAATGCAAATAAGCCTATTCACCCAGTTCTTTTCATCCCCACCTTGGGAACACAGTGGACACCCTAGTACATGTTCTTGGCATGTGTATTATGTATGTACATGCATCCCAGAAACATTCAAAGCTAGCCTATGGTGACAGAAGTTAGTATGAATAGCTTTGGGAGGAAATGGCCTGGATGGGGCAGGAGAACACTTTCTGAATCAATGAAAATACAGCAGGTTTGARGGTATTCCTGAATGTCAGTTTTACCTCAATAAAAAAGGCGTAGCTGGTTAGTTGGTTGCTATGGGACAATCAGAAATTACCACCCCATTTCTCAGGTCGAGTACAGCAGAGGGAAAAAGCTGTAGCATGAGGCTGGCCTTCTAGTTCTGGCGATAAGCTCATCATGGCTTTGCATCAATTACAGAGACGATGCAAGCTTTTACTCATTAAGGCAGCTGAATTTGGAAGAAGGCAAAATTAGGGCTGGAATATGTCATCCCAAACCACAGATGATATTAATTTCAGTAGCGCATGATTCCATGTCATACATTCAGCACGATTCTTGAGGGACCATTGTTTGTTGGTGAAGCCACAGAATCTGTTCATCTCCAATCACCTGTTCCTCTCTAATATGGCTATGATGCCGGGACCCCTAATCTCTTCGTCCGATAATGGCAGATAGTTCCCTGAGAATCCCATTTACCGTGGCCATCCATTTGGAAGGTCACTTTGTTTAGTGTCCTCATTAAGTGCCACTCTAAAGTTTAATAATTTTCCTGGCTCCAGTGTTTCTTCCTCCAGTGTATCTTGTGTAATTTATTCTTGTTACAACTCATTCCCCTTCATCTGCCCATAAACTTCAGTCATGATATTTCATGATATTGCCAGTACCATATAATTTACAAACAGCCTTGCATACCTAAAGGTCTTTTTGGAAAGAAAGACTAAATTGTTGCAGAGAAAGCCCAACGAAACAAGTGGGATGGAGAGGTTTCCTTTGAGACAGCTCGAAGAAAGAGATTTTTATAGCGGTAGTTTCTTATTCTTAGACAAGGAGCCGCCACATGCAGGGGGAAATAGAGCAGGCAGCTATTTTGTGTTCCTAATTAAATTGTTTGCTGCTGGTGGCAAAACAGAATCTGCCATGGTTTAACAGGCAGCATCAAGGTAACAAGTTCTACTGTCTTCCAGCAAGAAGATACTGTGCTCCTAGCAAGGACAGAAAAGCTAAACTGAATGCATTGCCTACCTTTGAAGCATGCTTTGCATTAAGAGAGGACTGCCTTGAAATGAACAAAAGCCTAGAATTCACAGGAAGCAACATTTTTAACCTGCCTCATTATATCCAGGTGTCGAGGGGAGTCAGAATAGTCTGCCAGTCTTAAGCTACAGAACAGAAATCTGCCCTGCCTTCCCATGCCTTGATGCATGGTTCTATTAAAGGTAACAGGCGTTACAAACCATAAAGAGAAAAACCTACATCTGTCTGCTCTCTGACATTTAGAATTGTGAACTGAATTTTCTCTTCTACTACCTGGAATGTGYGAGAAAAATCACAGTACTATCTCTGCCAGTTCTGGAAAAATAAGCATCTGTGTCAGCTGCATGTGCAGGGCCCTGTCCCACATTCTGTTGGGGTTGGGGGATGTCTTACAATGCCAGGGTTGATTTAAAGCATTTCAGAGGCATTGTTTTTAAATGACCTGTTAGAACTACCACGAGTCCAGCACAGGGCTGTGACAGTTTCTCCGGCAAAGATGGAGTTCCGGAATCAGTGCTTTTCCATTTATATCATAAATGAGAAATGGTGAGCAAATAATGCTGAGGTGTACATGCTATTTAAAAATTCCCGACTTTAAGACACACACAGACGCTTAAAGAGTTAAGTAACGCCGTAACTCCCCCTTAAAATTGCAGAATCAGAGGATGTAGCTTTCCTCCAGGGTTGGCTTCCTAATGCTGTTGCCTGAATTCACTTTTCAAAGTCAGTGGTGAGGCCCCTCCCTTCCAAACCAAACAGGATACTAAGCAGCAAAAGCCTTCCGTTTACACAGAACCCCTGTCTCCTCACCCCTTCACTGCACACATCACCCTACCGCTCCCCAGTGCTGAAAGATGCAACTCTGAAAGGCTCTTACAAGAGTCTAGAATCATTATTGTTCTTTGACATAAGGGATTGATAAGACGGGGCTGAAAAACATACTAGCTATAAGCAGAAAAGAAAACGGTGTTGGTTGGCTACTTTCTTAAACACATCAAAAGCCCCTGTTACAATTTCAAAAACCTTAATGTGGTTGAAGGTTTGTAAATTCTAGATTTCTCTTAAAAGACGGTTTGGTATTCTTTGATATGCCACTTCAAGCTTCCAGCTAAGGATGAAAATGGGGATAGTATTTTGGCTGACYTCTAAGTGGCTCACACAGTGGCAACCTGGGACATAGTCATCATCAGTCAGGGAAAGAACACCATTCTGTAAAGTTCCCTCTGGTTATTTATCTATGTTTTTAAAAAAGTCACTGTCTGTATTTGAACGGAGCTGCTTCCTTCTTTACATGAGAAATGTAGTACAAATATCATTTCTGTGTCTGTGTGAAACGCTCAATTAAGTATATTTAGTGACTGAAGAGGAAAAAAAGCTAGACATTTACCTTAGTTTGTTATCTGTTCTGCATATAAAATGTGTTCATAAAGATAAATACAAATAACCATATGTATGACTTCATAATCAGCCTAGAGTATATGACTTTGAAAGAGACAGGCTTAGGAAATACATAATATTCCTGTTTTCCTAAGAAAATTAGAAAGCGTGTTTAATTAATACTGAAATGCAATAGAATTCCTATGGAAGTACTGATGGCACTCACATGAATACCAGATGAGTTCATTACTATCTATGTTATTCCAATGAATACCAAATGAATTAATAATGCTAGAACACTCAAAATGAAGTGTTAACATGTGTTGAGTTATAACAAATACGGTTAAATATTATGTGATTAAAGTTATTATAAGCAGAGTCTCAATCAAAAGAAAGCAAAATTTCAGGTCCAATGCAGGAACCGAAGAGTGGAATCAAACCAGTATTTCTAAACATCGTGATTCNGAGAAAAATCACAGTACTATCTCTGCCAGTTCTGGAAAAATAAGCATCTGTGTCAGCTGCATGTGCAGGGCCCTGTCCCACATTCTGTTGGGGTTGGGGGATGTCTTACAATGCCAGGGTTGATTTAAAGCATTTCAGAGGCATTGTTTTTAAATGACCTGTTAGAACTACCACGAGTCCAGCACAGGGCTGTGACAGTTTCTCCGGCAAAGATGGAGTTCCGGAATCAGTGCTTTTCCATTTATATCATAAATGAGAAATGGTGAGCAAATAATGCTGAGGTGTACATGCTATTTAAAAATTCCCGACTTTAAGACACACACAGACGCTTAAAGAGTTAAGTAACGCCGTAACTCCCCCTTAAAATTGCAGAATCAGAGGATGTAGCTTTCCTCCAGGGTTGGCTTCCTAATGCTGTTGCCTGAATTCACTTTTCAAAGTCAGTGGTGAGGCCCCTCCCTTCCAAACCAAACAGGATACTAAGCAGCAAAAGCCTTCCGTTTACACAGAACCCCTGTCTCCTCACCCCTTCACTGCACACATCACCCTACCGCTCCCCAGTGCTGAAAGATGCAACTCTGAAAGGCTCTTACAAGAGTCTAGAATCATTATTGTTCTTTGACATAAGGGATTGATAAGACGGGGCTGAAAAACATACTAGCTATAAGCAGAAAAGAAAACGGTGTTGGTTGGCTACTTTCTTAAACACATCAAAAGCCCCTGTTACAATTTCAAAAACCTTAATGTGGTTGAAGGTTTGTAAATTCTAGATTTCTCTTAAAAGACGGTTTGGTATTCTTTGATATGCCACTTCAAGCTTCCAGCTAAGGATGAAAATGGGGATAGTATTTTGGCTGACYTCTAAGTGGCTCACACAGTGGCAACCTGGGACATAGTCATCATCAGTCAGGGAAAGAACACCATTCTGTAAAGTTCCCTCTGGTTATTTATCTATGTTTTTAAAAAAGTCACTGTCTGTATTTGAACGGAGCTGCTTCCTTCTTTACATGAGAAATGTAGTACAAATATCATTTCTGTGTCTGTGTGAAACGCTCAATTAAGTATATTTAGTGACTGAAGAGGAAAAAAAGCTAGACATTTACCTTAGTTTGTTATCTGTTCTGCATATAAAATGTGTTCATAAAGATAAATACAAATAACCATATGTATGACTTCATAATCAGCCTAGAGTATATGACTTTGAAAGAGACAGGCTTAGGAAATACATAATATTCCTGTTTTCCTAAGAAAATTAGAAAGCGTGTTTAATTAATACTGAAATGCAATAGAATTCCTATGGAAGTACTGATGGCACTCACATGAATACCAGATGAGTTCATTACTATCTATGTTATTCCAATGAATACCAAATGAATTAATAATGCTAGAACACTCAAAATGAAGTGTTAACATGTGTTGAGTTATAACAAATACGGTTAAATATTATGTGATTAAAGTTATTATAAGCAGAGTCTCAATCAAAAGAAAGCAAAATTTCAGGTCCAATGCAGGAACCGAAGAGTGGAATCAAACCAGTATTTCTAAACATCGTGATTCTTAACTTTGAACATCCCTTAAAGCCTTCTACAAAATACTATAATCATTTAAATTACCTTGGTTCAAAGTGGCAGAGGTGGTGGGTGGAGGTGGACAGAATGATGGGAAGAGGGTGGGAAGGGGGTGGGTTGTGAATAAGAGGAACTCACATATGAAAGAATTCAGTTCAACTTGGAAGTAAATATGTGATTTTCCATACTTGCATATTTAAAAGCATAGAGTTTCCAGTCCATTTTTTATGACATGCTTATTAAGATAACATAAAAATTTAATATAGTTTAAGAAATTAAACTAATGATTAATAGGAACATTTCAGCTTTCTGGCTACGTCCTATGTCACAGAATCCACACCAATTTCTAAAAAAAAAGCCCATACATTCATAATACAGACCAACTACGTCTGTGTACATGACTGCCTGCCTTCTGTTGCAGCAAAGCTGGGTTCTACATGTGTGTGGCATTATTTATGCACTTAGATGCAGTGCATTGTAACGATTCATATCTAGTATAGATTTAGTAAGACACGAAGGCATAAGTGGATTTAATCAGACATGTAATTATTTTTATGCCTCCAACTCAAAAATATGCGTAAATAAATTTATGGTTATTTGGCAATCAGTGGAAATGGTCTTTATAAATGTTGAAACAGCTGCTGGCAAACATATTTGCAAAAGAAAGAGGATGGCTCTTATCTTCCAATCGGCAAGCTATACAGGAATGAGTTAGCTGGAATGYACTGTCCTAACTGCTAAATATTTGTTTCATCATCTTCAATATTACACAAACATGCATTCAACATAAGGAAACCTGGCATTTCTTTCCCTTGGTGGGATAGGAGCACATTTTCTCAGAGGAGGAAAACCTCGGAACACATCTATATGTTACAACGCTCTTATTTTCTAGTTCCGAGTAACTGCTGTCATGCTGTTTGACTTTCACATTCTCTTATTGGTGGTATCACTCCCGTTCTTGAGATGGAATATTCTCATTTGAAATAATGGGCTTCGATGGCGTGGGCACTTCYGTCAAATATTTTGATGCTGGCATCTGTTAGGGTTGCTGCTCTGGCTTTCACAGTGGCTTTAAGACATTTGTGAAACTTTGCYGGGAAGGATAGTAAATGCAATCTTTCGTGTTAGCTGGTTATGATTACTTCGTTGTGTTGAAACATCTAATAAATTACGCATTTATAAATGTAGATCTTGGACAAATACTCTGAGAAAATCTAATTTTCTTGAAATACATCTTTTTTCATTCTCTCAAGTTTTCAGTTGAAATTTAGTGCTTTTGRCTGGTGAGAAATAAATAACATTGGCATCTGGTATCATCTCTCTAACCTTCAGCAGAGAAAAAGCTTCTCAGAGCTCTCCTAATGTGTCAATTAGGACCTAGGCAGATTACCTCAGGAGGAATTATTTTGCTTGTCTAGTATCAGGTATAAAACAGTATAATATATTAAAGTAGGACACAACTAGACTCACTCCCGCGCTCCGAACTGGGGTAGGCCATGTAAATAAAGCTGTCACCCCGGCTTCCCAAGGTGAAGGCATATCAGCCTGTGTTCTATACTTATGATCATTTCCAATACTAACCGGTTGGGTTATTAGCAGCCTTAGATGTCACG
>BDUI01010795.1:15449-27650 GCA_002335545.1 Apodemus speciosus
AAGAAGGAAAGAGTGGACCCTGGTTCTGGAAAGGCCCAATGCATCAGTGTAGGGGAATACCAGAACAGGGAAGTGGGAAGGGGTAGATGGGGGAACAGGGGAAGGGAAAAGGGCATGTTGGACCTTTGGGGGGTGGGGAACCAGGAAAAGGGAAATGAAATGTAAATAAAGAATATATCCAATAAAAAAATTAAAAATTAAAAATTAAAAAAAGCATTTTCTGTGGCTTTATTTCATGCTAAATTTTCTGGTGTTTACAATTTTAGCTTTGAAAGGGATTTAACAAAAGGAATTCAATTCATTTGTTGAGGGTTGTAGAGTGGTATTTTTAAAGCTCAACAGGATATGAGAATAGCACAATGCAGTTTTTTGGTTTTTTTTTTTTGTTTTGTTTTGTTTTGCATTTGCTCACAGACAATGGTGTTCTGAGGGTCATTGGAGTTGGACTGAAGCATGAGTTCAGAGTCATGCATGGAAACAGCCCAGTTTGGATGTTGTTTATCAGTAAYACAGGTTTGTAGCCATATTTTCATTTGTCTCACCAAGGACCCTCTCACTCTCCTCCATGAATACAAGGAAGAGAGTAGCCTTTTTTCTTAGKCTCCCTAAGCCTCTACATGCTGTCTGTGTTGGGTATTTTTAATGGGATAGGGTACTACCATAGTAGTAAGCCTGGAACAGTAACCACAAAGAACTTCTGTACTTTAATCAAATGTTTCCTCTTGAATATTGATTTTCTGGCATACAAGTTTTGAGGAAAAATTAATGGGTTCAGCATATGTTGTATGAGAGACTTTTCCTGGCAAGACACAACAATCATATGCATCCACTCTGCTAAAATGGGAATTCATAACAAAACCAAGTAGGTTTGCCACTGAAATCCATCTTGTTGAACCAATGGGCTTTATTGAGGTTACTTACATAAATATGAGAATGGAACTGCTTATAGAAGCAAAGACAGTTGCAACATGAAACTCTAAGCCAGCATGAAATACAGCTTATGAACATTGGATAGTCAGAGTACACTACACACCTATAGGTATATCTACAGGTTAAAGGGCATCATATCTTACTGGCTCAATACATCAAATGTCTTCTAAGCAGCAAGACTGGTATGAGCTTAGAAGTAAGCTCAGTGAATCCTGTTAGTTTCATGTACTCCCTAAAGATGTTTTAAGTTTTTTATTTCCTGTCTTATTCAGCTTTCTTATAGAATGGAATGTTTCAGTTTCAAAAAAAAACAAAACAAAACCTGCTACACAACAGAACATTCTTCAGGCTTCTCCATTTTGTTGTCATTGTTAAGTATTTGAGTTTGAAAAAGAAACATTTTAACAAAAATATTCCTGCAATGTCACATTTGCAGCCTTTTCCCCCAGTATAAAGGCTGATTTTTTTTCTAACATTTGAATATTATTCAAAGGTGTTCTCAAGTTTTTCATGTTCGTGATTCTCTAGTGTGAAAACTGTAGTGGTCTATTATTMCAGATCTTGTATAAAGCACATGCCATACTATTTACTATAGAAACTTTTGTTTCCTACATGAGTTTTCTGTTGTTAGACATGAGAGGCAGGTAAAGACTGTGCTATATACATTGCATTTATAAGGCTACTCTCCTGTATAAATTCTTTGATGAGTTCTAAGGTAGGTTTCTTGGATAAAGGATTAGTCAAATTCATTGCACTGGTAAGGCTTCTTGCAGTATGAATTTTCTGATGTTTTCTAAGAACTGAGCCACCAGTAAAGGATTTGTTACATTCACTACATTTGTAAGGTTTCTCTCCTGTATGAAGTCTCTGATGTGTTCTAAGGTGATCTTTCTGGATAAAGCATTTGTCACATTCACTACATTTGTAAGGCTTCTCTCCTGTGTGGATTTTCTGATGAGTTCTAAGATTGGCTTTCTGAATAAAGCATTTGCCACAGTCACTACATTTGTAAGGTTTCTCTCCTGTATGAATTCTTTGATGTCTTCTGAGGTGGGCTTTCCTGATAAAGCACTTGTGACATTCACTACATTTGTAAGGTTTTTCTCCAGTATGACATTTCTGATGCTTCCTAAGATCTGAGCCAACTGTAAAGGATTTCCCACATTCACATTTGTAAGGTTTCTCTCCAGTATGAATTCTCTCATGAGTTCTTAGATTGGCTTTCTGGATAAAGCATTTGCCACAGTCACTACATTTGTAAGGTTTTTCTCCTGTATGAATTCTGTGATGTCTTCTAAGGTTGGCTTTTCGGATAAAACATTTGTCACATTCACTGCATTTGTAAGGTTTCTCACCAGTATGAATTTTCTGATGTGTTCTAAGATCTGAAACAACAGTAAAACATTTCTCACATTCACTACATTTGTAAGGTTTCTCCCCTGTATGAATTCTTTGATGTTTTTTAAGCTTTGCTTTCTGGATAAAGCATTTATCACAGTCATTACATTTGTAAGGTTTCTCTCCAGTATGAATTTTCTGATGCATTCTAAGATCTGAGACTACTGTAAAGGATTTTTCACATTCACTACATTTGTAAGGTTTCTCTCCTGTATGAATTTTCTGATGTCTTCTAAGGTGGGCTTGCTGAATGAAGCACTTGTGACATTCACTGCATTTATAAGGTTTCTCTCCAGTATGAATTCTTTGATGTATTCTAAGAGATGAACCAACAGTAAAGGATTTCTCACATTCACTACATTTGTAACTTTTCTCTCCCGTATGAATTCTTTGATGTGTTTTAAGTTGGGATTTCTGAATGAAGCATTTGTCACATTCAGCACATATGTATGCTTTCTCTCCTCTATGAATTCTCTGATGTCTTTGAAGTCCTGAGGAGGAGGAAAGGGATTTGCCACATTCATTACATCTGTGAAGTTTTTGTCTACGGTGGGTTCTGTAATGGTTTTCAAGGTGTGATAATGTATAGAAGGACTTACTACATTGTTTACATTCATAAGGCCTCTCTCCTCTATGAATTTTATGGTGATTTTTATGACCTAAGCAGCAAATAAAGGATTTTCTACAATCATTACATTTGTAAGTCTCTTCTTGAGTGTGAATTCTATAATGTCTTTCAAAGCCTAATGAATGATAATACCACTTACCACATTCTATACATTTGTAGGGTTTTTCTCCATAATGGATATTATAATGTACTTTGTGGTGTGACAAATATAAAATGGACTTATTGCATTCTGTAAGTTTATAGGGTTTCTCTCCAGGATGAGTTCTCCGATGCCTGTAGAGACTTGAATAGGCTCTGAAGCATTTTCCACATTTTCTGCATTGGTAAGGTTTCTCTCCACTACACATTCGTTTTATCATGAGTTTATGTTTAGAGTCAAAAAATGTATCATACTCTGTAATTTTGTGTTCTTTCTTTCCAATGTGGATTTGTGGATATGGACCAATGATGGAACACAAATTTAAATACTCCTTATAATCTTTGCATTGTTCTTCTTCAGTGTTCCTACTTTTATATGCCTTTAGGTTTAATGATTTATTAGAAGGATCCCATTGGTTATCACTCCCATACATCTTGCAGTTTTCTGTAGTATCACTTGTATTATAAGGTATGCTTTGGGACGATTCATAAAGCATTTCACCAAACTTATGATATTTGTAAGACTTCTCTTTGATATTTGCATGCTGATAGCTAATATGGTTTGAGCCTTGATCCACRACCTCTTCATATTTACCACATATGCAATGGTTTTCTGGAATATGAGCAAATTAGAGATAATAAGTATTGATACTTGATTAAACACATTCAATAACTTATGCCTCCTTAACTTTAAGCTCTCAAAAATAAACTAGCAATTCATAGGAATAGAGCTCTCAGTAGAGGACATTTGGGTTTCACTATTATTAAAGGATGCTCAGAAGAATCTTCACTCTGATCTTTATCAAACTGAAAAGACCAATAATAGCCTTTTCACCCTTATCTAATCTACATATGTTGTAGAATATTGAACAAATAGGTGATCGAAAAATAATGGAATTTGTTGATTGTGTTTTTTGAGTTACATTACCCTTCATTGGCTAGGAATTCATTATCTAACACAAGCTRGCAAGGAACTCACCAGATCTGCTTGCTTCATCTTCCCTAGTGATAGAATAAAAGATCATGCAATCATGCAGTACTAGGATAAGAGGCCTTATCTCAAAAAAATAAAAAACAAATGAACAAAAAAGGAAAATATATCCCAACATGCACACCACCAACAGCTCTTTCCATATTTTAAAATTTCTTCTTCGTTTTTTTTTAAATCAGAAATAGATAGCTTAATCAAAAAGTAAAATCAAAGTATTCCAACAACTAATTGCTGCACAATAATGAGTTTCATTGCTTTGAATATTCAGGTTTCTTTCAACTCTGAAAAGGATTATAATCTAGATGAGAGAACTGGAGAGATTTTATAGTATATAGGATTGATTGTTCTTGCAGAGAATGCTGAAAAATGTAGTTATGGGTATTATTATAGAAATTTTTCTTCTTTCTGGTTGTCTCTAGACAGATCAAAGAGCTTATATATGTACAAAGTAGGTAAATACAAAGGATGAGTGAGGAATTCTATAAGAAAACCATTCTTACCTACAAAAACTAGATTGCTGTAATTCTCCCACATTACATCCATGTATAGAGCTCTTTGAGAGGAATCGAGACATTCCCATTCCTCCTGGGAGAAGTCCACGGTCACATTTCTGAATGTCAATAGATCCTGTAATGGAAAACAACCCACTTACCATGTGCTATTGACAAAATGCTTTCCTAGGTTAAAGAGACCAAAAAAATTAGACAATTTTATTATATAGATGAGTCATAAAAATTATTCAGAACTAAAAATTTTCTAACAATGCTGCAGAGATCATTCATAAATTAAGAATACTAGTTGATCTGGAGAACCCAAATTTGGTTCTCAGAACCCTCTTTGTACTCTACAAGTAGATTATAATTTTAGTTCCACCAAACCTAATGCTCTCTTCTGAACTCCACAGGAAATATGAATCCATATTACTGATTCATATATTCAGAGAAATATACCAATAAAATAAAGTGCAAGTTAATTTTAATAAAAGATATATTCTAGAATATTCATACTTTATATTGTATTTCCTATCTGTGAAAACATGACATTATAGACTCACAATTAGCACACTTTGAGGGCATGTCAGATACAAATTTGAGGTCTTTAGTTTTTTCATACTTTTATGAAGACTGTGCTGATAACAAACAGGATTACACTGTTTTATCACAGATGGAAAAGTTATTAGGAAAACTATGCTTCCAAAGTCAATATTATTCAAATTTGGATACTGGATTAATCCTGCCTGCATCCTCCTCCTCCTCCTCCTTTTTCTTCACCCCTTCTCCCTTTTCCCMGTTCTCTCCCTTCCTTCTTTTTTTTTAAAGTATAAAGGCAGGTTTATGGGGGCTACTTCTCCAATTCACCAGTCCCAAAAAAGAGGGCCAGGGAAATTTCCATGCAGACAGGAGACAGAGGTGGAGTCAGGGTGGGGGTATACACAGAAAGAAAGAAAGGGAGAAGGAGAATCCTGACTCAATTCTAACATGCTCGGTTGAGATTCATGGATGAATAAAAAGTTGAGGAGGTTTTCTGTTATTGTTTTCAATAGGAAGGAGTGTAACATCATTGCATATATGTCCAACATTCTAAACAACACATAGAATCAGATACTTTGTGACGTTATTTTATGAGAATATTTTCACAATCATCAAGTAAATAGAAAAATCATTATTAGACCACACTAATATTACTACATTTTCCTAAAAGTCAACAAAACCAGTTTCAGCAATTCCATATGTGGGTTCACTACAGAGCAGTCAGAATAAATGTCCTATGTGATGATGCATTCAAATAAAGTAGAAAATATTTCTGTGATGGAGATGATTGTACAAGGTTGTGTGAGAATAATTCTAATTCTTCATTATTTTTGAATATATTATTGCTCATGTGATTGTCTGAATTAAAAATTTGAATTTTTAAAATTTAATGCTATTCTTTTCTTCCATATTTGAACTCAGTAATCTAAAATGATTTTACATTTCATAGATAACTTATGATGCTTTCTTCATTTTACAAAAAAAAAAAAATACAAGGTTATACAATGGCTCCATCATGAATGCACATTTTTAATGCAGACCTGAGAGACAGACAGACAGATGGCTCAGAGGTAAAGGGAACTTGCTGTTCCTACAGAGAAATATGATTTAATTTTTTCTACACTCATGGCTGCTTACTTCAGGGCTTTTCTCCTATACCAAGGGATTGGTGCCAATTTCTGGGCTCCATGGTTATCAGTGGAAGAATGTTCTACACATAAAATCATGCAGATGAATACTCATATACTTAGTAAAGACTTTTTTAAAGTAAGAAATGAAAACCTGCTTAATGCAACCTCTCTGCAGAGTTTTACCTATGTAATACATAGATTCAGAAAAAGGAAACATATAGGACAGCAGGATTCTTCTCTCCTCTAAGGGAAGAGAGCAAAGTCATTAAAAGGGACGTTCGTTTATGCTTCAAAATTGAGGACTTAGRCATAGAAGCAAGTCACTATATGTAAAAAATTCTTACTAACATATTCTACATGATGCAATATAGAGATGGGAAAAGGACCATTTACACTTTGTCTGAAAACTAAAACAAAAAAGAGAAAATACTGACCTATCAATTGAGAACTTATCATTGAGGACTGGAATCAATAAAAGGATATGAGTAGAACCTCTCTTGAGACAAATAGTTTTTAGATATCAATACACCATGTAATATGGATCCCTCATAATCCATATTACGTCAAATAGCAAAATGAAAATCCACTGTAGGGTAATCTGTAACTCCTCATAGATAGACAAAAGCAATCCATCATCTTCCATCATCTGGATTCTCTAGGGTGTGGAAATATTTACTACTCGGATTCAAGATAGTATCTTTTATTTCTACTTTTCCATAAATTGCTCAGTGAGGTAGGTCAACATATCCATGGGTTTTCATGGCTATTTTCATAAGATGGTCTGGAAACCTTACTGTATCTGAAATGCAATCTATGTGGCACATGAGACCTACCTTCCTCATTAATATATAAGGACAAATGTCCACCCTATGTGGGAATTGTGCATTCATAGCTTTCTTTGATTCTTACCCACAATGGAAATCTAAATTTATACTCAGAATTACAGGTCTTAAGTGCATGAAAAATATGTGTGCTCACATTAATAATGCAGGGAGGATACAATGGGACAAGGCTGTGCTATGTGGCTGACAAAATGTAAAGCCTTAATCTTAACTAAAAGAAAAGAAAAAGAAGAAAAAAGTCATTGACAATATTGCTCCTGTRTAAAGGAAATAAGGGGACAAAGTGTGGAGCTGAGACTGAAGGAAAGGCCATCCAGAGACTATTCTACCTGGGGATCCATCCCATATAGAGACACCAAACCCAGACACTATTGTGAATGCCAAGAAGTGCTTACTGATAGGAGTTTGATAAAGCTGTCTCCTGAGAGGCTCTGCCAGAGCCTGACAAATACAGATGCAGATGTTTGCAGTCAACCATTGGACTGAGCACAGGGACCCCAATGGAGGAGTTAAGAAATGACTGAAGGAGCTGAATGGGTTTGCAACCCCATAGAAAGAACAACAATATCAACCAGCCAGACCTCCCAGACCTCCCAGGGACTAAACCACCAACCAAAGACTACACAAAGAGGGACCCATGTCTCCAGCCACATATGTAACAGAAAATGGCCATGTTGGGCATCAATGGGAAGAGAGGTCCTTGGTCCTCTGAAGGCTCAATGCCTCAGTATAGGGTAATGCCAGGGCAGTGAGGTAGGAGTGGGTGGGTGAGGGAGCACTCTTCATAGAAGCAGGGCGAGGGGATGGGATGGGGGTTTGCTGAGTAGAAACCAGGAAAAGGGATAACATTTGAAATGTAAATAAAATATCCAATAAAAAAAAGAGGAAAAAAACACAAATAGTTAAAATTAAAAAACCATCAGAAATAAACACTTTAGATAACTTTACCTGAGGCAGGCTTGCATGGTTTCAAAAAAAAAAAAAAAAAGAGGAAATGTGAATACAACACTGACCTGGGGCATCTCTATCAGAGAAGCAGCCATTTTTCCTGTTGCTCCTTTCTGGGTTTCTGTCTCAGGAACAAAGACTGGAACTCTTCTTGACATTTCACATCAAGATGTCAAAAGTAAAAAGCTAAAATTAATAGATTCCTTACAGACAATGCTAAAACCACATAAGAAAATGCCAAAAACAACAACAACAACAAAGATATCTGAGGTACCATCAATGTTCTTACAAATAGAAAAGCATGGAAGAATATATTTGGACTGATGAAAGGAAATCACTATGGATCTTAAATCTTAAAACTTAAACTTTATGGATTTTAAATCTTAAACTGTACCCATAAATTTTGGCTCTTAAATTTATGGGGAAGAAAGTGCATTTGAAGAAGTTATGAAATAACAAAGGTCACCCTCCCAAGCAGCACTAAAGTTCACAACTGAAGATAAACTATACATGGAAAAAAATTGGAGAAAATTTTTCCATGATAATACAGGGAATAAAAATGTTTTACATAAAGAGTAGATGAATAGAGGAGAGCTGGGAATAAGATTTCATGGCCAACTCACAAAAACAACAAACCACTAGTTCTAACTGGATGGAAGAAAAATACCAGTAATGTTACCAACCAGCATATATTTTTAAAATACTGTAAGAAATAAAAACCCTGAAGTATGAAAATCTCAGTAGAGATAAAAATATGAGACAAAGTTTAACACGATTGCCTTGCGATGAACTCCTCAGGAAGAAATGGAACACAGCCCAACACAGTAAAGGGCAGATGTGTTAAATGGAGGCCCACAGCCCAGTGCAGAAGAAAAAAAGGAAGAGCATTAGCAGGAACACTGTAAGGAGAGGAAGATGCATGTACTTTCCAGTCTCCTTTACTCCAGAATGAGCTAGAGAAATCTGAATAAGACAAAGAGTAAAAAGAGATACAAGTAAAGAAGAATGGCAACAAATTTGTTTTAAATGATCAAGTCACACACAAAACTTCCCACTAAAACAATGGGGAAAAAATCTTACTGAAAAATTCAAAACTAATACACAAAATGACTAGTTTCCTAAAAATATATAATGACAATTTAAGGAATAAATTAAAAATGTAGCACATTCAGATAGGTTCACAAAGAACTAGGAATAAGCATAAATCATGATAACTTCTCTTCTATGATAAAAATTTTAAGGCAGTCATAAAAACATAAAAAGAAAGAAAAAGAAATGGACTGCCATGCACTCTGACTGACAAATGATGTGATGTAAATGATTTATTACTAACAGCAATCAGCAGAATCAATGCAATTCCTATCAGCAAAATACTGACATTTTCCACAAAAGTAGAGATGGAAACAGTCACATCATCACAGGAAAATTACCAATATTAGTGTGAGGAGCTCAATCCTAGAAGTAGGTAAGAAAAGTTTTCTTAGAAATAGAAATTAGGGGCTTCATGAAAGATAGCTAATGGCCATTTGCACCAGGGAACTAGAGGGCTCCACAGCCTTCTGTGCAAAGCCCACAGGGAGAGAGTGATCTCCTAGCAGTACCAACACTTCTGAACTGGGAGGTGAGCCCTCCACTTTCTTTCCACTATCTCTCTGGAGGAAAACAGTTAGGAGCTCAAAATGCCATCAGTGCAACAGCAGGGACAGGAACCTTTGGTCGCCATTTGCACCAGAGCCAGGAGGCTCCACAGCCTTCTGGGCACAGCCTGCCAGGAGAGAGTGATCTCCCAGCAGTGCTTTCACTTCTGAGCACAGGAGGTGAGATCTCAATTCTCTCCAATATCTCTCTGGAGGGGAACAGCTAGGAGTGCACAAAGAATATGATCAGTAGATCAACTGGGACAGGAGCCTTGTGGACACCATTTGCATTGGGGAGCCAGGCAGCTCCATAGCAGTCTGTGCACAGACCTAGCCAGAAGATAGTTGGTCTCCCAGAAGTAGGAACACAGGCTTACAGGGTCACAGGAGGGATAATCTCCAGCCTGAGACAGCCAGACCAACTTACATGAGAAATAACCAGATGGCGAAAGGTAAGTGCAACAACCCTACCAATAGAAACCAAGGCTACCTGGCAACATCAGAACCCACCACAGCAAGTCCCAGATACCCCAACACACAGGAAAAATAAGAGTTGGATTTAAAATTGCATCTTGTGATGCTGATAGAGGACTTCAAGAAGGACATAAATAACTCCCTTAAACAACTACAGGAGAACATGGGTCAACAGGTAGAAGCCCTTAAATATGAAACACAAAAATCCCTTAAGGAAATACAGGAAACCATGGGTCAACAGTCAGAAGTTCTTAAAAAGGAAACACAAAAATCCCTTAAAGAAATACAGGAGAACATGGGTCAACAAGTAGGAGCCCTCCAAGAAGAAACACAAAAATCCTTTAAGAATTACAGGAAAACACAAACAAGTGAAGGAACGAAACAAAACCATCCAGGATTTTAAAATAGAAGTAGAAACAATAAAGAAAACACAAACAGAGACAACTCTGGAGCTAGAAAACCTTGGAAAGAAATCAGGAGTCAGAGATGCAAGCATCAACAACAGAATACAAGAGATAGAAGAAAGCATCTCAGGTGCTGAAGATAATAACATAGAAAACATTGACTCAAGAGTCAAAGAAAATGCAAAAAGCTTGTAACACAAAAACATCCAGGAAATACAGGACACAATGAGAAGACCAAGCCTAAGGATTATAGGTATAGACAAGAGCAAAGATTTCCAACTTAAAGGGCCAGCAAATATCTTCAACAAAATTATTGACGAAAATTTCCCTAACCTAAAGAAAGAGATGCCCGTGAACATACAAGAAGCCTACAAAACTCCAAACAAAATGGACCAGAACAGAAAGTCCACACGGCACATAATAGTCAGAAGACCAAATGCACTAAACAAAGAAAGAATATTAAAATCAGTAAGTGGAAAAGGTCAAGGAACTTATGAAGGCAGACCTATCAGAATTACACCAGAGACCATGAAAGCTAGAAGGTGTAAAAGATCCTGGGCAGATCTTATACAGACCCTAAGAGAACACAAATGCGGGCCCAGACTACTATACCCAGCAAAACTCTCAATTACCATAGATGGAGAAACCAAGATATTCCATGATAAAACCAAATTTACACAATATCTTTCCACAAATCCAGCCCTACAAAGGGTAATAGATGGAAAACGCCAACAAAAGGAAGGAAACTACACCTTAGAAAAAGCAAGAAAGTAATCTTCTTTCAACAAACCCAAAAGAAGATAATCACACAAACATAAAAATAACATCAAAGATAACAAACAGGAAGACAATTACTATTCCTTATTATCTCTTAACATCAATGGACTCAATTCCCAAATAAAAAGACATAGTCTAACAAACTGGATACGTAAACAGGACCCAGCATTTTGCTGCATACAGTAAACGCACCTCGGTGTCAAAGACAAAAACTACCTCAGAGTAAAAGGCGGGAAAACAATTTTCCAAGCAAATGGTCGCAGGAAACAAGCTGGAGTAGCCATTCTAATATCAGATAAAATGACTCTCAACCAAAGTCATCAAAAAAGACCCAGAAGGATATTTCACATTCATCAAAGGAAAAATCTAGCAAAAAGAACTCTCAATTCTGAACAACTATGCGCCAAATGCAAGGGTGCCCACATTTGTAAAAGAAACTTTACGAAAGCTCAAAGCACACATTGCACTTCACATAATAATTGTGAGGGACTTCAACACCCCACTCTCATCCATGGACATATCAGGGAAACACAAATTAAACAGAGACACAGTGAAACTAACAGAAGTTATGGACCAAATGGATTTAACAGATATTAATAGAACATTTCATCCTAAATAAAAAGAATATTCCKTCTTCTCAACACCTTATGGTACCTTCTCCAAAAATGACCATATAATTGGCCACAATGAAATAACACCATGCCTCCTATCAGATCACTATGGATAAAGGCTGGTCTTCAATAGCAACAAAACAACAGAAAGTTTACGTATACATGGAGGCTGAACAATGCTCTAGTTAATGATATCTTGGTCAAGGAATAAATAAGGAAAGAAATTAAAGACTTTTTAGAATTTAACAAAAATGAAGGCACA
>BDUI01010797.1:0-12238 GCA_002335545.1 Apodemus speciosus
AACTCCTCAAGTAAATGAAGTGAAGAAATTTCCTCTCTTGCCTTTTTTTTTAAAGTAAGATGTTGAATTGTAGCATAGAGTGGGATATAAAATTCATGCAAGATTACATAGAGGGAAACCAGTAAATGTAGGGCCTGAAAGATCAATCATACGTCAAGACTCATGATATTTGCTTGGGCCTGGTGACACAAACAAGCAATTCTAGCATTTTAGAGGTGGAGGCATGAAGATCAGAAGTTCAAGGTCCTTCTCAGTTACAAGTAAACTTGAAGGCCATCCTGGGTTATATAAGAGCCTGAACAACATCTTACCAAACAGTAACAACAAATAAATCTTTGATCTATACTAATATTTTAAAAATTAGATTTCTTGGCACACTGGATAATGTGAGCCATCTTTGGGGGTCACAGTGAGTTGGAGTTGTGTATTAATGTTATAGGGCTACTGTCAAAAGCATTACATATTAGGTGGCTGCAAACAGCAGAAGTGTGTTTGCTCAAATTCTGCTATCTACATGTTGAAAATGCAAGGCGTGTCCTTATTACATGTTGGAGCATCTTCTGGGTATATGCCCAGGAGTGGTATAGCTGGGTCCTTATGTAGTACTATGTCCAATTTTCTGAGGAAATGCCAAACTGATTTCCAGAGTGGTTTTACCAGCTTGCAATCCCACCAGCAATGGGGATTTCTCCAAATCCTCTCCAGCATCTGCTGTCCCCTGAGTTTTTGTGAGCTGCCATGTGGTTGCTGGGAATTGAACTCGGGACCTTTGAAACGGCAGTTAGTGCTTCTAACCACTGAGCCATTTGTCCAGACCCCGAGTCTTTGATCTTAGCCATTCTGACTGGTGCGAGGTGGAGTCTCAGGGTTGTTTKGATTTGCATTTCCATGATGATTAAGGATGTTGAATCCAAATGTCCCTCAACAGAGAAATTGATACAGAAAATGTGATACATTTACACAATGGAGTACTACTCAGCTATCAAAAACAATGAATTCTAGAAATCCTTAAGCAAATGGATGGAACTAGAAAATATCATCCTGAGTGAGGTAACCTAATCACAAAAGAACACATATGGTATGCACTTGATGATAAGTGGATATTAGCCCAGAAGCTCTGAATAYCCAAGATACAACTCACAAACCACATGAAGCTCAAGAAGAAGGAAGACCTAAGTGTGGATACTTTGATCCTTCTTGGAAGGTGGATCAAAATACCCATGGCTCACAGCCAACCAATAGATGGAGCATAGGGTCCCTAATGGAGCAGCTAGAGAAAGGACCCAAAGATGTGAAGCAGTTTGCAGCCCCACAGGAGGAACAATAATATGTACCAACCAGTATCCCCATAGCTCCCAGGGACTAAACAACCAACCAAAGAGTATACATGGAGAGAACCATGGTTCCAGCTACATATGTAGTAGAGGATGGCCATTTCAGACATCACTGAGAGGAGAGGCCATTGGTCCTATGAAGGCTTGATGTCCCAGTGTAAGGGAATGCCAGGTCAGGAAAGTGGGGGGGGGTGGTAAGCAGGGGGAGGCATATGGGATAAGAGTTTTTTGGAGGGGTAACGAGGAAAGGGGATAGCATTTGAAATGTAAATAAAGCAAATATCTAATAAAAAATTAAGAATCATTAAAAACAAAAAGAGGTTAGGCTCCTTGGAAGCCCATTTGGGAGAAGCCTTCCTTGAGTCTTGCAGCTTCTCAAAGCTTCAAGTTTTCCTCCGTGAATGACAGCATCCTTCCAGCCTCTGACTGCATCTTTGGATAACCTCCTTTCCTTCATGCCCCCTGTGTGTCTTCTTACCAGGAGACCAGTCTTATCAAATTAATGTGCCCTACTCAAGTAAACACTATCCAATCAAAGGAGATCTCATTCATAGGTGCCAGAGGCCAGGACTTCAGYTTTGTGGGTTTTTTGTTTGGTTGGTTTTGTTTGTATGTTTGTGGAAGAGTTCTGTCTGTAATAGTAGGTAAGAAGAGGATTCCCATTGTTTTCACAACTCAAACTAGTGATATGTTGCTTTTGCTTAGTTCAAATTTTAGTATCCATAGAATAGCTTAGTGAGGAAGACTACCACTGACTCATAAGATATCACATGTACCAATCTCTAGAAAGCTACATCCAACAATGAGAGACAGACAAACATGTCTGGCTTAGAAACCACATTTATTCAAGTTTTTTTAATGGTTGCTTTCATCTATGTGCCCTTATAATAATCAGCATCTCAGRGTATACATCTCAGAGAGCTACTGGTTCTGGGCATTGGTCTGGAAACATCCCTAGAATATTTGAATGGCATCACACAGCCTTTCTGTCCCRTTCTATTCCCATTGAGTCCCTTTGAGTTGTCATWTGAACGATGTYTCTGTAGTCTGTTCTCTCTCAGAGGGTCTACATAAAGTATTCTACTTCTTAGTATTCCTGGTGTCCTTAGACCTGAAAGTTCTATAACTTAAGAGCAATGGGTAGCATGATGACAAGATTGTCATGGTTCCCTGAACATCAGGGAACATGGGTATCCCTAGTTTTCCATTGTTATCACCCAATCCTGCATATTCCATTGGATAACATCTAAASGAAGCAGTACTTATTTTTACTGACCTGCCTTCTGTCTGCTTCAGGTAATTCACATATTTCAGTCACTCAGGAGGTATGTGATGGTTTAACTGAATGTTGTGGCTTTTGAATGAATTGCTTTTCTGTCTTTGCATCATGAGAAAATGAGTAAGGATGATGCTTTCCTGAGTATTTATTCTAGACTTTCCAGGAAGGGTCCATTGTTTAGTGGACATGAACCTGTATTTCTCAATGTAATGAGCCAATACAATTTTTTCTTTTACTTCTTTCAGCACAAATGCCAACCCACGCTCTGGTCATGTTGTCTTTTCTGCTTCTCCATGTGTTTGGAAGTCATGTGATGTTAACNGAAGCAGTACTTATTTTTACTGACCTGCCTTCTGTCTGCTTCAGGTAATTCACATATTTCAGTCACTCAGGAGGTATGTGATGGTTTAACTGAATGTTGTGGCTTTTGAATGAATTGCTTTTCTGTCTTTGCATCATGAGAAAATGAGTAAGGATGATGCTTTCCTGAGTATTTATTCTAGACTTTCCAGGAAGGGTCCATTGTTTAGTGGACATGAACCTGTATTTCTCAATGTAATGAGCCAATACAATTTTTTCTTTTACTTCTTTCAGCACAAATGCCAACCCACGCTCTGGTCATGTTGTCTTTTCTGCTTCTCCATGTGTTTGGAAGTCATGTGATGTTAACYCAGCTTCATCAGCACAACTATGTAGAAGAATATTCTAATTCTGGGAGTTGACCTGAAGTGGTTGTTAGGGACAGAGATTCTGACAACCAGGTATGGACTGAATACTGCATATAGGGTTTGCAAAATATCAGCTACAGAGTGTTCTATCCCATACACATACAAAGAAAGGTTTTAAAATGATAACTAGGTCACAATAAATTCTTTTAGAAATCAGATTTTATTTTGTTTTATATTCAAAAATCAAATTCTGAACAAACATAAAACCGAATAAAAATCCCCCTTGGCTGCACAAACTTGAATTGCCTATTGCCTAATCATCACAAGTAATCATATGAGCAGTAGATRGGCACATTACATCACTACTTCTGTTTAGGAAGGATGTGATATTTGACTATTTGAACAAGGTTAAATAGAGAAAAGTATATCATAAAGCAACCTAGGTATCAGGGAATTTTTAGACACTCATTTTTTTTTAAAAATAATCTGATCATCAAATATGAAATTGATAATGACAACTCAGGGGAGACCCTGCCCAACCAGGGTCCATCAGTGCTTTCCAATAATTTTGCATTTCGACTTTTCCCAGAGGACATGGACCAATGGCATGTGTAAAAAAAAAAAAACAATAACATTGTGGTATTCCCAATGGGGTTTAGAGTGAGGTTTTGGCACCCTTCTGTTATTTCAATAGATAATTCTCAGAGCAGGGAAATTATTTTTAATCTAGCATAGCAATGGTGTATTAAAGCCAACCCATACTGTTCCTGTTGATTCATAGCAAAATGACTACAGCAAGATAAGCCATGAAGTCCATAATAACCTCTCAAGTGTAAATCTTTAGCTAAGTTGACCCTAACATGTTTATTCTGTTTCTAAACTCAGTTATTTAAAGGATTGTTAAATATTTCAAGATAATTTTGTCTTATCAAGTTCATGAAGTAATACACCTACAGGTTTGTCATATACCAATAGCATCTGTAGCCAATTCCTTTACATGGGACAAGAAAGTAAGTGTGTAGACACTTACTTTCTTGGAAGCAGGCAACAGTTACATTAGAATACTTGAAAACAGAAATAAAACAGTCCTGATTTTTTAACATTAGGCATATTTTTAAAAAGTAACACAAGAAAAGGAATATGCTTTTAAAAATTCAGAATCTGTAGATTTGAAGCTGCTATCATTTTAGCATGAGCTAAATACTGACCTTTTCAGATCAGTCATAAATTTCTCCCAAGGGAAGTATTTCTAWTGGAAATGGGAAAAAAGTGAACTAGACCTATAACTCCTGTACTATAAATATGGGCCTGTTTGGTCTTAGCAATCTTTGAGAGGGGTAGTAATAACATACGAGAGTGTAGATGAATACAGCTTAGCTTACACAGACAGAATACATGAATATTTAATATGCTCTACTATTGATGCAGCTTCTATTACTATCAATACTGTATTATACATATTTTCTTTCTTTTCTTGTATTTCTGGGAATCAAACAGGGGTTTTCACAGCTTGGACAAGTGGTCTTTCACTGACTTATATCCCAAGCCCCAAACTTTAAAATATGACAATAATCCAAAACATCATATTCTTTGAGAGACCATTCCAGTAAGTGAACAAAACTCAATTCTGAAAATACCATGCTCAGGTGAAATTTAGTGTTTGCAATTACAGTTTGCTCTCTCAATGATAAAAGAAGCTATCAGGCAATAGTTTTCAACCTGTGACTCCCTRTGCCTTGCTTCACAACTAGATATCCAGGAGGTCATCTCCACTCTCATCACTCTCCACGGTCAGCTGTCTGGTCCACCACTTCTTAACTTCAGAGCCACAGGAAGCTGTGTCTGGCATGGGGTTCATCTTGCACACCACAGACTTCATTGTTGTCCTTCCTCCAAACCGTAGGTTAACCGAAGACACAGAATGACTTATTGGTTTGGGGGCTGTGGAATTGAGAAAAGTCCCATTATCAACTAGTTGTTTCAGCATGCTTCAGCCATTGCTGGAAAATCATAATACTCTGAGAAGTAGTGCTTTTGGCTCCCAAATCCTATCTCCAGATGACAAGTAAGATTCTTCCCAATAGTTTTAGTTGATTGTTTCCAATAATTTTTATAAATTTTGATCATGGGTGGCAAATAATAGTTCTTGGGAAAATATGCTGCTGGTTCCCTTTATTTTAAGGAAAGTAAAAACTACAAACAGCCACAATTTGTGTAAAATGGAAGTGTCGTAGTGGTATGTATAAGCTGGTGTTCATTAGGAAACCAAAGGAAAAGATTGGTAGTGTAGTTTAAGGTAAGGAGARATGGGGTCGGGAGGCAGGTGTGGAAAGAAGTGGTCTTGAGTTCTTTTGCCTTGGTCTTGCATYCCATATGTAACCTGTGGATATGAAGTCACTGGCAATTGCATGTCTCTGAACCTAAATTTTCTCTTGTGTAAAATAAAGACAGTGCAAATGACCTCACTGTGGTGCTGGGAGGCTTAAGGTGGGCTAATGAAATGACCTGACAAAAGTGCACAGTGTGCTGCCTGGTGCTTCCTTAAGATGTTCTTTTTATTTCTCCTTTGCTCCTCCCACTTAATATGATCCTGGTAGTTTGTCTCTGTGGTTGTCACCACTTTTGACATTGAGGTGACATAGATAAGCACTACTGTCAATGTCACCCACATAAGTGAATACCAAGGAGGGACATTCTTCCAAGCTCATCTTTCATATCTGACCTGTAGTGTTGAACTGGCAGTGTGTGCCATGCCCTTATCACCTGTGTCCAGTCTACTATAATATTCTGTAGCCTGKCATCTGCCTCCAGATACTGCCAGAGACAAGTGGTTCTTGACTTGTCACCACATCAGTCTTCCTAAAGCCTAGGTTACAGATCTCTTGCTTATAACTCTTTAATGTCTCCCTGCTAATTGGCCATTGGATGAAGTTAAAATTTCCCAGGATTAAGGATTTTCCTTAATGGAGGAACTAAGACCTACTCAGTCTTGCCTCCTATCTCTCTTAGCTTTGCTGAGACCAGACACAAGTTATGTCTGCTCTGATCCCTTCTCAGGTTATTCCTTACTGGTGGCTTTAAGATCCATGGCATACTTCTAGCTTCAGAATGTAAATTGTTCTGCGATCTGCTTTGTGAATGGACAAATGGCAGAAGACATTTCAGGATCATTGGGTCTCATTTGTTTGGGACTGAAGTTGAGTGTGGTTAAGTGAGAGAATGAAGTTCTATTTCACCATAGGCTCAGATCTCAACATAGAGAAGACTATACTGTGTGTAGAATTGTTCTTCCCCCATTGCCCAGTGACCCTTCATGAGGTCATCCAGGTTTTCTGATACCTCACATTCCTTCAGAAGAAAACACTCTTATTAAATCAGTGTAATGTGGAAAATRAATAGATTTGTGAGGGTTGAATGAAGAAAGCCGGGTCATACCCTGGATTAGTGACTGGCATACAGTGGCCAATGCTACCGGGAGATTCGTCACCACTACTGCTATCACTGAGGTGAAACTCATGTCAGGGTGGTGATGCACAGCATGTGTTGGGATAAAGTGGAACCTGAGCCTTTTCTGAGAATTCCATGGCATTTTCTGAAGATTATATCTACCCATTCCTTTTTAGATAAGTTTTGCCCATATTTGAAATGCCTTGACTGTACCCAGGAAGCCCTTGGAAACCTCTTCCTCCTCTCTTTCTGGATCTTGGCTGTAACCGCTCATTTTGTTAACAGGTGCCGTCTTCTCAGCGATGGCAGCTGCAAATGAGGGTCAATATAGTTATGTTTAGAGAAATTACTTTGAGGAGAATGTTTCTGATAAGGGAATAATACATTTCATTGTTTCCCCTGTCTATAATAATCAGATACACACACCCTGTTTGGGTCTGAAATGTCCCCCAGAGGCCCAGGTGTTGGAGACTTGGTCCCAACTTGTGCTATTGGGAAGTAGCAGAACTTTTAATAGGTGGCAACTAGTAGGAAGTCTTGAAGAAGCTTGTGGGATGCCAATCTTTTTCTCTTTGTTTCCTAATGTGGTAAGGCGAGCCGCTTCCTCATCATGCATTCCCAGTATGCTCTGCAGCCTTATTACAGCCCAGTAACAACAGACCAACTGACTGTGGGCTGAGATCTCCAATGAATAAGCCCATAAACCTCTCTTCCTTTTAAGCGAACTTTCTACTATCAATAAATTAGTGTAACAGAAAGCCAATTAATTCAGATTTACATATTAAATAAAATCTAAGACCCAAAGTAAAGAGAGTAAATTCCTCTTAAATGTCCAACAACAGGTAGAGAAATTATTGATGTACCTACCTGAAGGCAGACGCCATTGCCCAATCTTCCTTTGCGGTTTTCCAGTATCTGCTGCATCCTGTCGACTTCCTCCTCTGTCTGACAGAGTAGGGCTTAAGAGCTGCTGCTGACTGCTAGTCTACATRGAAGAGGTATTAGTCATTGTGGGTCTTTTTCTTAAAAATCCACATATTTAATCTGTCACAAATATTTGTACAATTTTATGGGGTATAGTATGGTAATTATTAYATTTTTATAACATACAKTGATGAAGTCTGGGATAATTTCTGCTTCTGGCTCTTATATGTCTACTATTTGTGTATTGGAACCTTGTGACTTTTCTAGTTATTTTGAGACATATCARAGACTTGTAAAGACTAAATGTGACAGTTATCTTCACTGTCAACTTGATGGGATTRAGTCACTGAGTTGTACCTCTGGCCTTGTCTGTGAGAGCATTTTTGGGGAGGTTTAACTAAGATAGATAGGAAGATCCACCCTGAATGTAGACAGCCCTTAACAAAAAGGAGAAATCAAGTAGAGCAGCAGCATTCAACTCTGCAACCCTAATGTAGGTGCAATGTCACCAGCTGCTTTTCCCTCACCTATTCCCTACCAYGATAGACCACATACTCAAATTGTGAACCAAAATAAACCTTTCTTCCTTAAATTTCTCTTGTAAAATATTTTGACAGAGCAAGGGTAAAACAACTAATATACTATAGTAATCCCACTTCTCTTAGACCATCAGAACTTGAAATCTGAGTGGAACCAGAGGGCATCATGTTAAGTGAAAGCCAGGCACAGAAAGAAAGGCAAATACCATGAATTGTGTGTCTTTCTTCTAAAGATCTACAAATTTAATTTGCCACAAATATTTGTACAAATTTGTGGAGTTTTGAAAAATGATCATATAGAACAGTTTGAGCTCTTTCTTAATGTTGTTTTCCTCCTTCACAACTCTCTAGATAGTATCTTTCTTGAACATTCCTGAAGAATGTCCATCCTTCATTTCCTTCAAGCCTGCAGATATCACTGATTCCTTAAACTTGGCTGGAAAATTAGGCAAGGAGAATGGCACTATAGAGATAGGGTGTCAGGGACAGGATGGTTTGTGGACATGGACTTTTGCCAGCTTAAAAGTCAGAACCAGGAGCTCCAGAAGATGCATCTTGGCGGATGGAGCTCTAATGATATGTCCTGGGGAACCCGAAACCTAGGACTAGCTAATGCTGAGGACTCCTAGGCAGTTTGCCTCCATCTCTAGTTCAACTCTCCTCAAACCATTGTCATAATTTTTTTAGATTTACTTTATTTGTGTGTGTATGTATATATGTATGTATGTATGTATGTATGTATGTATGTATGTATGTATGTACCAAAATGTGTGCCATACATGTACAGGTACCCACAGGGACCAGAAGAGGGTATTGAATGCCCTATATCTAGAGCTATGGGTGATTGTGAGCTATCAGATGTGGGTGCTGGGACTGGCACTTGGGTCCTCTGGGATAGCTGGTGTCTCTCCAACCCCTCACTGTCTTGTTTTTTTCACACCGCATTAAGCATTTTTCCTCTGCTTGATTTTTGGAGTATCTTTTTGAGAGTTCTGGAATCATTAATTCCCCTCCATCATTGGTCCTGTCTCAGTGTCTGTCTCAACCTTATCTGGATCTTCCTTGTAAAGCATTGCCAGATGTCTTGGGGTCAGGCCTGTGGCAGGGTGACTATGAATCTTTCTTTTGGACTCTTTTGCTGAATTATCCCATTAGAAGTCTGTAGAAGGGGGCAAGTCATTCCTGGTTTCTTGTTGGGAGCCATCAAACCACAAAAAAACTGTACCATCACACAASAGGTCCTTTTGCAGCCTCTACTGGGCCATGGAGCCCTACTCTTAATTTCGTCCCCTTCCTCTGGGTATGTTGCTGTGCGCAACAATCTCTGTGCAGCTGGAGGCACTGCACAGTGTGCTGGATGGATTCCATGTGATTAGCATCAAATCACTATTGCAGCCACATAAAGGGGCAGGTCTTCCCTGCCAGCTGCTTCTCATAAGCACAAGGCTCTCCCAGATGCTNTATGTATGTATGTATGTATGTATGTATGTATGTACCAAAATGTGTGCCATACATGTACAGGTACCCACAGGGACCAGAAGAGGGTATTGAATGCCCTATATCTAGAGCTATGGGTGATTGTGAGCTATCAGATGTGGGTGCTGGGACTGGCACTTGGGTCCTCTGGGATAGCTGGTGTCTCTCCAACCCCTCACTGTCTTGTTTTTTTCACACCGCATTAAGCATTTTTCCTCTGCTTGATTTTTGGAGTATCTTTTTGAGAGTTCTGGAATCATTAATTCCCCTCCATCATTGGTCCTGTCTCAGTGTCTGTCTCAACCTTATCTGGATCTTCCTTGTAAAGCATTGCCAGATGTCTTGGGGTCAGGCCTGTGGCAGGGTGACTATGAATCTTTCTTTTGGACTCTTTTGCTGAATTATCCCATTAGAAGTCTGTAGAAGGGGGCAAGTCATTCCTGGTTTCTTGTTGGGAGCCATCAAACCACAAAAAAACTGTACCATCACACAASAGGTCCTTTTGCAGCCTCTACTGGGCCATGGAGCCCTACTCTTAATTTCGTCCCCTTCCTCTGGGTATGTTGCTGTGCGCAACAATCTCTGTGCAGCTGGAGGCACTGCACAGTGTGCTGGATGGATTCCATGTGATTAGCATCAAATCACTATTGCAGCCACATAAAGGGGCAGGTCTTCCCTGCCAGCTGCTTCTCATAAGCACAAGGCTCTCCCAGATGCTKGAAATTCTGGCTTTTTGTTTGTTTGTTTGTTTAATAGGCATGTAGAAAAACTTTGAAAATGAAACTGTCTGTGTTTTAATAGACAGAAGATCCCCAAATAACATTTTTGAGTTCTATATACTCCTCCACTGCCCAACTATAGAAAGGTAAATCTCCAATGCATTTGATCCATCAAAGAGGGTTGAAAGCTAAGTGCATACATTTTTCTAACTTTATTGAAAATTTCTATGATGTAATGAGGGTGAAATATTCAGGGCTTCATGATAATCATGATCTTTTAAAGGACATAACATTTATATGCTCAAGCTCAGCTATTATAGTAATATTAAACTTTTAGATAAAAGAAGCAAGCAAAACTACTCAGTATGTGAACCATTTCTAGTATATGTATTCTGTAGTTTGAATATTGACTGGCCCATAAGTTGAAGGCTTGATCTCCAGCCTAGGACACTAAATGGAGGTGGTAAATGTTTAGGAGATGGAACTTAGTGGGAGGAAGTTGGGTTATTATAGGAGGTGAAGACTGTTCTTATTGAGTACGCATTCTCTCTTGCTCCCTGGCCATCACACAAAAATAAAAACGTATTAATATACATGTTCTCATTATTTTTGGTTCTTTTGCAACAAAAGGTCATGTGAGAAATTGTTACTTGATTTGAAATGTCTGTGACCAGCATCAACTCCCACAGAACATCATTGAGTTAAGGGTGCCTTATCCTACCTCAGGTTGCATATTGTGGTCCTGGCTGTTGGCATTGGTGTCCTCACTTGGCTGGGTGGTCTCAATGCTGGGAGGATTCAGGAACCGGCTCAGCTCTTGCTGCTGGCTCTCTCTCAGGCTGTGGATGATGCTGCATGACTGCTGTTGTTTCTATGGAAAATGCTGTGCTTTCATAAGAGGGAAAAGTTGCCTATATCTACCCCATTCCCACCAAGTCACATTTTCTTCTTCCCTCTCTAAAAACCTATGGGATTGCTGACATCTTAGGAAATTCCAAGTAATTTCCTAAGGCTCCAAGGAAATTCCWAGGCTCTTGAACTACTTTTGAGGATATTAGATTGATAGACAAGTCTCAGAGATTAGAAACAGCCCCATCTTTTTCATTTGTATAACAATTGGATTTGTTATACTCATCCATACTAGTTTATATGCTATTAAAATTTTCTAATGTGGGTGTTCTATTTTTCCTCTTATTTAACTCTATCCTCTTTTAACCAATGCAAGCCCCATGCCCCTGCCACTTTCCTGAAAGCCCTAAGCACCAGAAGGTATTGAGTAGATGAGGAGGAAACTTTGAACTCTTGGTTCTAGACTTTGTAGGCCAGACTGACAGGTCAGTTCAGAAGCAAACTCTCTTTCCTGGCCAAGGCCATCTGAGGGTCTGAGCAGGACATTCATGATTAATGGAACAAGAGTTACAATAGCCATGTTTTGATTGGGTTGCAGTGGGCAGCTCACTTTGCTCTAGGAGGTTGGGTTGGAGTGTTTCATTTATTTGAAGACTTTTTTCTCTATTAGAAATGCATATTTTTTGTAGTGGGTATTATTGTTTAGAAGAGCAGGATCAATCAAATCTTACATAACATTAATTGCATTGCAGGAAGTATATACTGAGTCATGTGCTTTTCTTCTCTGTATGTGAAGTATGAGTCAAAAGCATTTATAAATGTTAATTATCCAATAGAAGTACTCACTGGAAACACAGTATTGCTAATGGAGTACATATTCATTAATATGTGAGAACTTCATTCAAACTTACAGTTCAGAAGGCAGCAGGCACATCATTAAAATTCCATGAGAGGTAGTCTTTAGAGACCAAATAACATGATAAACCATATGTTAAAACTTTTT
>BDUI01010797.1:58909-70924 GCA_002335545.1 Apodemus speciosus
GGCCAGGGTTGTTTGAGCCCAAACCTGAGTTTGGCAAAATTTTTGATTATCATTCAACTGTAAAATACATCTATCTCTTTATGGTTCTCCATTTCAGTTCATGGGTTAGCAGACTATTCCTCTCTGCATCATAATCTAGGAATTGTCTTAGTTTTCYTTCTTCCTTATGGGCCATGTCTCCATTGTTCATGTGTATGCATGTTTGTCTGTATGTAGAGACCATAAGGTGACATCTGGTGTTCTCATCATTCTCCTTATTTTTTGAGATATGGTCTGTAACAGAACATGGAACTAAGCAAGTAGGCTCCTCAATCTGGCCAGAAAGCTCTAGGTCTTTTCCTATCTTTGCCTTCCCTGCTCTGCRATTATCAGTGTAGGATTTCTGTGCCTAGAATTTACATGGGAGTTAGGGTTTGAAGCCAGGCCCTCATTTTCCATGGCAAGCACTTTACCAACCAAGCTGTTTCCCAGCCCCTCCCATCCTATTCTTTTCTCAGTTTAGTTAATGACACAATTACTTCTTTCTGAATCRTCAGCGATATCTTTTAAAATAAAAAGTACTACTTTTGACCCAAGTAACAAAAATATAAAAAATAATGAGAAACAAAATTTACCTGTAATTGCCCTGAGAAACACACAGTTGAGTTTCTGCTGTATATTCTAGTCTTTTTTTTTTTTTTCCCTATGCATGCACGGGGTCATACAGTTTTATCTTTTCATTCTTTTCAGCTAAAAATATACTGAAGTTATTTTTTCATAGTCTTATCTATTCATCCACATCATTATTTTTAAGGGCTGTATTGTAGTATATTATATAGAGGTCCCACAATGCATTTGGCCTTACTGCCCTTTCCAGTTTTGTCTTTCTGAGCTCACCTTTCATCACACAAGGCATCCTGGTAGCCTAGCTAAAAGCACAGCATGTGGGGCCAGGGTGCCTCGAGGAGAATCAGTTTCCTACATATTCCATGGGTGGCCCTGATGTATGGCAGTTTTCTCCATTATCTTGAAGAGGGAAAAGGAGTCCCATGAGACTCAAGAGATAAAGAAGAACACAAACCTGGAATACTRTCCAAGGACTCTCCCTTGCAGCACACAAAGGAGTAAACTGTAATGGGAGGAGACCRGCTATCTCAGCTGCATAGTGAAGATTTAGCTGAGATTTCTCAGACTGCTGAGCTGGCTGCAAGCTGTGCAGAGAGCTCCAGAGTTGTGGTCTTCTTGAGTTTTTGTTGAGGTGGACTTTGTGGTGATGAAACTGCTTGTTAGTTATTTCTGTTCCTTGCATGTAACCCATCACTCATACTCTTGTTAGTGACCCCGATAAAAACTCTGATTCACCAAGTTGGACACTGGTGTAATCATTACTTTGGTCTGTCATTAGTTCCCTTTCTAGGGTGAATAGGTGCACGCGTGCATGTGTGTGTGTGTGTGTGTGTGCATTTTGCATCTCTTACACTATATCTTACACAAATTATTTAATTACTTTGTACTTGTTTTCCTTATTCATACTATATGGCTAGAAAAACCATTTGAGGAACAGCACTGTRTATTCTGAGTGCTAAGAAGTGCCTGATTCCTCTCCCAAATGTTTCAGACTTTTTGTTTCTGATCCAAGAACTTYCCTACTTGTCATTACTGTCTGCCAATCAGGACCTTGTAATTTTCAAACTTAAATTTCTGGCATTATATATTTTTTTCTTTTTTTAAATTTCATCAACGTGGAAGGGAAAGGAAGTTTACTACCTGAGACTGGTATAGACACTTTGCATAAGGAGGCCAGTTTTGTCTTCCTAATAGAATCTTCTGTGTGAGAAATATTCTAGAGGAGGAAACAGATTGGGAAGGAAGAACTAACTAGACCAAGCCCTTGCATCTACAACAGTGGGATTGGGATCTGGCAGCTCTGATCTCAAGCCTCATGCTCCTGCTTTGATCTGCTTCTTGTCTATGAGCACTTGGCAGGTTTAGCATCCTCCCTCCTTCAATCTACTTCCTCTACTTGGGAGGGCCTTTCCCTCTTGGTGTAGACCCTCCTTACTTCCCAAGCCATACTATTGTGGTTGCTCCCAGTTAGAAGCACAGCTTTCCACACTGAAATAGGATGACATATGACTTCCACTACTCATTCTCTGTAACTGATGGCTTTATTATTATGGTCACTTGAACATAAAACATGCATTCTGATCAGACAGAAAGTTCTACAAAACCACAGTGATTGCCTCTGATTTCCTGTTCTGTTGTACCTGTCATAGGCCTTAGATTAAAAAACCAATATCTAGAAAATATTTATGCAAAGCTTTCCTTAGATTTCATTTATAAGGCTTTGGTGACTAAACTCTGAGTTCTATCTCTGTCTGTACTGATCCAAAGAYACATTCTGTCAAGTTTCCTGAACAGAAGCAGAGAAGGAATTGTTTAAGTAATCATGAGAAAATAATAATTTCCCCCAATTAGAAACCATGTTCTGAACAACCCAGTCCCCATTCCCTTTAAGCTCCCTTTAAATGAGCTTAAATATTGGTGTATCCTTCCTCTTTGGTCTTTTAGAAAAAATGGGCTAGGCTGGTAAGATGGCCCAACATATAAATATATTTTTTGGAAGACCTGATTCACTGTGCAAGGAGAGAGCTGAACTTCAAAGGGTGTCTTCTGATCTCTATACCTAGGCATAGCATATGTGCACCAACATATGCCTCTCCTACCTCTGTGTGTGTATGTGTGTGTGTGTGTCTGTCTGTCTGTCTTTGTCTCTATCTTTGTCTTCCTCATACACACATGAAAATACTTGTAACAACAAATAAAATGTAAAAACTAAATAATACAAAGTTTCTAAAAAGATAGACTGAAATTCTGAGACAGAATTGATATTCTCCTTTGCCCACATGGTGTTCTTGGATTTGGTCACTTACTCTAGAATCAGTAAAGATGTAAGGAGAAGGCACTTCTCATAACTATTCCACTCATCCTTGTGGATGCTGCTGCTGTGCACAATGGTTGTATCCTTAAGCTTCAGTCTCCCATAGACCTCATTGCTCCCTTCAATATGACAAATGTATCTTTTCTGTTTGCTCTGATACAGAGTGCTATCCTTCCCACCCTCCACGAGTCATCAGTCCTCAACTTGGGCTGGGCCTGGGTATGAGTACATAATAGAATATCACGATGTTCTGGGGCCATCATTAATATGGTGAGTCACCCAGGATTCCTACGAAGCTTCAATTTGAAATGTTGTTATTATCCTTCCGGCTTCTGCTCAGTGTGAGTCTAAAATAACTCTTGATCCTTACATAAGCCTGTGGACAGATGCATCAGACCTTTATTAATTTATTCATTTGATGTTATGGTACATTATGACCTTCGTTCCTTGCAATGTCTTCTCAGGTTCATGAAAGTCTCTGGAATGTCTCACCCTCTGACACATCTGAAATCCTCTTATATCAGTGTATTTTATAACATATTTTGCCAGGACAAAATTCTGATTATTCTTGATAATAACCAGAGAACTTATCATATCACATTAGCCATATTTGCTAAATAAGTGTAATGCCAAAGTTTAGTCCTACTAGGCCTTTGGGAAATGTGTTAGTGGAATGAAAACATCATTTTATTTGGATGAAACAGAAAATAATTTTGCTAGTTTATACACCAACAGCATTTGGCTTACTTTATTAATCTACTTGTAACATTACAAAGAMTCTCAAGATAGGGATATGGGAAATCAGAGCAGAGACGAGCTAACATTAATCAAATAATGTCCCTTTATTTTCTATTATATCTCATGAAGCTATGTTTTTTAGCCTTACTTCATGCAGGCTAAGGCTATGCTCTTTCCTTGGGAATATGGTTGAAGTGATATGGGCCCAAAGTCCTTTATGAAAGAGTTGGTACCATTCTCTTATCTGCAACCTAAGTGAAGACCTWGTGAAGGGTAGATTCATCAGATGGAAGGAACTCAAGTACCCCTTTGGTCATCTGGAGAAGAGCTGTGTAGCTTATCCAAAATGAAATACATACATGTCATCATGTAATGCTACCAGGACAGGAGGCCACTGTAGCTAATCTCCACTTATTGGCACTGATTGAAGAAAGAGAACACAGTGAGTTTATGTAAGGTCAGATCTTTGTTGGGAACCTTGTAGGCTGTCATAAAGTGGATGCCTCTGATAGTGACTAGTGAATATGTAACAGTGATTTTCTCAGGGAGACAATGCCAAGAGTGGAAAAGGAGTAAAAGGGGTGTGGTTTCTCAGAGACAGGGGAGGGTATCCTGTGTGGTTTTAGTTTTCATTTACTGGTGAGTCTTAGTGGACTTAGGTGAGTCTTACTGATGATCAGAGGGGAGGGATCAATTAAAGAGAAGATTCTGAGGCTCTAAACAATAAACACCTTAAATCCTGGGTGGACATGCTCATTTTAAGTGGCGGTGTGGTGATTGGTTCTAAGACAGGAAGGAGGAGGAGCTTCTGAGATTGTATTTAGAACTTACAGACCTTCTACCAGGAAGAGACATACTGTGTTTTTGCAGCAAAAAAGGAACTTGTGGGGAGAGAGTAAGGGGGTTCCTGTCAGCTACTGGTAATACGTACATTCCAAGCAACAGACAGTTTGGGAGGATCTTACCCTTCTGATAATGTTGGGGTCATTGCACTTGGCTAACTTTCCAGCAAAGAGCTGAACCCCAAAGCTTGCGAAAACAAGCATTAACGTCAACAACAGAATGGAGACCTGAAAGAAATTGATGGAAAAGTATATCTCTTGGTGAAAGTTAAGAACTGGTTTAAACAGTGATTTCAAAAAATACATTTAGATCCTATTGCATAAAATTCGTGTTTNGTGAAGGGTAGATTCATCAGATGGAAGGAACTCAAGTACCCCTTTGGTCATCTGGAGAAGAGCTGTGTAGCTTATCCAAAATGAAATACATACATGTCATCATGTAATGCTACCAGGACAGGAGGCCACTGTAGCTAATCTCCACTTATTGGCACTGATTGAAGAAAGAGAACACAGTGAGTTTATGTAAGGTCAGATCTTTGTTGGGAACCTTGTAGGCTGTCATAAAGTGGATGCCTCTGATAGTGACTAGTGAATATGTAACAGTGATTTTCTCAGGGAGACAATGCCAAGAGTGGAAAAGGAGTAAAAGGGGTGTGGTTTCTCAGAGACAGGGGAGGGTATCCTGTGTGGTTTTAGTTTTCATTTACTGGTGAGTCTTAGTGGACTTAGGTGAGTCTTACTGATGATCAGAGGGGAGGGATCAATTAAAGAGAAGATTCTGAGGCTCTAAACAATAAACACCTTAAATCCTGGGTGGACATGCTCATTTTAAGTGGCGGTGTGGTGATTGGTTCTAAGACAGGAAGGAGGAGGAGCTTCTGAGATTGTATTTAGAACTTACAGACCTTCTACCAGGAAGAGACATACTGTGTTTTTGCAGCAAAAAAGGAACTTGTGGGGAGAGAGTAAGGGGGTTCCTGTCAGCTACTGGTAATACGTACATTCCAAGCAACAGACAGTTTGGGAGGATCTTACCCTTCTGATAATGTTGGGGTCATTGCACTTGGCTAACTTTCCAGCAAAGAGCTGAACCCCAAAGCTTGCGAAAACAAGCATTAACGTCAACAACAGAATGGAGACCTGAAAGAAATTGATGGAAAAGTATATCTCTTGGTGAAAGTTAAGAACTGGTTTAAACAGTGATTTCAAAAAATACATTTAGATCCTATTGCATAAAATTCGTGTTTACTTGATTTTAAATGATATCTTCCACCATGGGACACTCATTCATCTTAAAATGGCAAAAGGATAAAACTAACAACAGGTTTAAATACTTTAAATAAAATTATACAATTTTCATGAAAGAATGAAATAAGACATTTATATATGATTTTTAAAGTCAGTACTTTTTTTTAGAACAAAGAAAAATGTTAAAATTACTCAGTTGTACTCCACTTGTCAATGGAGTCACTTCCTTACTAACTGAGCTTCAATTGGAGAGGCAGCGACTTTGCTTTCTCATGGGCACGGACACTTGGACACATGTGATGGGGAAAATTGCACTAGATAGATTCAATCTATTAATTGTCTTGGGCTCCCTCTGCTGGCTACTTTCTTTGTCTCAGCAGAGAAAAGAGGTAAAAGGTTAAATCTGCAGCTGTCACATAATTGAACTGGATGGATAATCTAACCAGATGTTGTAAGTAATGTAAAGCTGTTCGGAGACCTCCTCAGGAGAAAGACACGGTGAGATTCCCTTCCAAAYACTACCAGTGKTCCCAAGACTTGTGTAAGTGACTACCTGGTGTGGTAACAGTGTCTTTTCCTTCTTGTTAATTCATGTGAAAAGCCACAGAGCTACAATTTGTGMAAAGTGAACAGGGCCTTTTAAACACATCTTTAAAAGTGTGATCAACTACATACTTTGGCAACATCACAAAATAAATGCCAGATGCTTTCTTATCAACTAAAACTGCAGCTGAGCTAACACTGTCTCTATAAAATAAGCTCCCGGTCATTCTCTATTCCTCATGCACAAGCTGGAATCATYCATAATCAAAACAATTGTGTGATCACTCTTCCGAGGTAGGGGTGGGAGCAAAGATCTTTCTGAATTCGACTCTGAGCAATGAAACTCTTACTTTGTGTTTTTATCTCCAGTCCTGTCCTTAGAAGACATATCATATGCTATCATAACACATCATATCATAATATGATGCTTGCCCATCTGAAGATCATGTTTCCCCTTGAATCACATTTTAAGTGTTATGTGCTGCTTATTGAGGTTGTTAAAATAAGGTATACCTATATGCCATGTTTCTAAATGTTGTTTTGTTAATAGTTCTAAGATGAACAAATTCTATTTTTCCATGTTCAAYGGRACACACAGAAACCAAAAGTGTTAAATCTCAATCTCATTCATGAATTAGATGGGATTAAACCATCTTATCCTTAATGTTTAGATAGAGAAGGGAAACCCCAGAGTAGAAATTGAGGTTAAGTATGGAATGAAAAAGTRCATCTTAGCTCTCTGGGTTTGTCATGCATTTTATCTACAGGTGTTCCTTAGAATAAAGTACATCAGAGCACCAGTAAGTGAATTTTCTGAATGAATTTTTCCTGTCTCCTTTCTAATCCTCTGGTATTGAACAAAACTATGTATGCTTGCCCYTTTTCTGCAAGCCTCACTTTATCCCCCAGTCACTGACATGATAGGACTAGATGGTCTCAAACAAGTAGCAGGTGGCAGCTTCACATACCAAAAATATTTCCTTGAAACCACTGAAAAGTTCTCGAACAACTTTCCTCATTTGGGGAACCAGTTTGAATATTCGAAGAGGTCTTAGGCACCGAAGAACCATCAGCAGCTGGGCTCCTGATTCAGCAGGCACATTTTGAGGCATCCAACAAAGAAATATCAAGCTAACCTAGAGGAAGAAATAATCTCTGAAAGTTATCCTATCTCATCTGCTGTACACATTTCCTGAGCACTCATAGGCAGAGCATTCAGCAGAGGTTCCATGAGTTATATGTGGAACAGACACTCACAGGTACATATAGCATCTGTTAACTTCAAACAATGAGTATATTCTATGCCTGCAGAGGGTTGGCCTGTGGTGTATGGGGTAGTAGGTACCCATTCCTTGCCTTTGTATCCCCACACATTCCACCTTGAGATTTATCTCACTACTCTCTGAACTTTGACCCACTYTTACACCATGACCATGATTCCATTGATCAAGGCTACTATCATTTTTATTGATGTTTGTGAACATACAACCTGCCACTCGAAGTAATTCTCCTTTTTCCTACATTGAATTTATGAAGTTTCCTAGTCCATTCCTGTAATTTCCTAACTTAATTGAACACAACACTTGAACGGATATTAGTGATAACCAGAATTGAGAAGAATTTGATATCAAGAGTATCAATAATTAACATTATTTACTTGACACAAATTTGTATTATAAGAGTCATAAGAATTATGGAATGCAAACTAGTCTGCTTCTTTAGATTTATTCATGCACTCTCACTCATATATAAAATTATGAGTTGTTTTAACTATATCTGTAGATATTGTAATACTTCTTATATAAATTATTTGTTTAGATTTCATGTGCATACCCTTTACTTACATCTAATAGATCTATATAATTTATCAAAAAATTAGTTATGACAACTAGATCTAAGACATCTCACTCTTGTACCAGGGGATGTGGAAAACCATCACATTTTTATATCTAGGAAAGAAAAAAAAATCTTACAAGATAGATAAATATGTCCATGACACCACCAAAGTCCCTGATGACAGCAGTTGGAGTGAAAAACAAGCCATCTGCCATAATCTTCAGATTAAGCTCAATGCTCATGAATATCACAAACACATATTCTGCGATCTGAAACAGGCAAATGGCATATTTGGTTGACAAAACAACAACAGGGCAGTATTTTACTACTGAGCTTGGAGCTAAGATTTCTCCACAGTACCTGTAAAGTGGGTGCATGCATGACTCTCCGGAAGGGGGATTCGAACATCATAGAAATGCAAGAGCAGATGGTTACAGTGATCATGACCCAGTCCAGGTAGGTGACAAGTCCCAGCAAATCACTGCCAAAGAACAAGCACACTGAGAAATGAAGATGCTCCACCCAAGTCTACCAGGACCAGAGGTGATGGCTTTGGTGACTCTATCAACAAAACTGGTGTTTCTAACAACAAGTTTTCAATGGTATATTTCATCTATATATTCTTTGGGTGTGATATGTGCTTGTGTTACATACTTGTATGCTCATGTGTGTATGAGGTATGTACACTCCTGCCTAGATATGTAAAGGTCTGAGGTGGGTGTTAGATTCTTTTCCACTTTTTCTTCTTGAACCAGGGTCTCTCACTGAACTTTTATCTTCTTTCCAGTTCTAGGATTCTAAACACATGAGACCATATTTGGCTTTTTAATGTGGATGAAGGGGTTTAAATAGGCCCTTGATTTTGYATTACCCCCTGAAGCAACTTTCCAACCTAAATTTTTATATTTTTATGAAGCAGAAAATAATATATTTGAAGTTCAAATGCACGGGGAAGACAGAACTTGTCATGCTTACTAAAGTTGGTGGTACTTTGTATTTTTCACAGCTCCTGTGACAGGGTCTGTTTTGGATCTGTAAGAAAGAACAGTATATAAAATTCTTTAATACAACATGAGTGTTAGTAATCACAAGCATCTCTCCATCTGAACTTCTTTCTTTTTTATAACTTCTATAAAATGACTCTTATGAAGTGTGGAACTGCACATTWCTGTGGAAAGCAGAGAACACAGGATAAAAGAACAATAAAAAGAACTCTCAAGTTCTTGGTTTTGTACTGGAGACTCCTTCAAGGATTTCTGGCATGGCTTATCACAAAGTTAAACCTTGGCTTTCRTTTAAAACACCAATTTGAGATGAATGTGTTCCTAGTTTTAGGATATTCTTCATAATTATTTAGTTAGCTACTCCATAAATTAAAAAGAGYCATTCAAMTAGAAAATATCATCCTGAGTGAGGTAACCCAATCATAAAAGAACACACATGGTATGCACTTGCTGATAAGTGGATATTATCCCAAAAGCCTAGTATACCCAAGATACAATTCACAGACCATAGGAAATTCAAGAAGAAGGAAGGCCAAAGTGTGAATACTTTGATCCTTCTTGGAAGGTGGATCAAAATACCCATGGCTCACAGCCAACCAATGGACTGAGCATAGGTTCTCCAATGGAGGAGCTAAATAAAGAACCSAAGGGACTGAAGAGGTTTGCAGCCCCACAGGAGGAACAATAATATGTACCAACCAGTATCCCCAAAGCAACAAGGGACTAAACCACTAACCAAAGAGTACACATGGAGGGACCCACGGCTCCGCTACATATGTAGCAGAGGATTGCCTTTTCAGACATCAATGAGAGGAGAGGCCATTGGTCTTGTGAAGGCTCAATGTCCTAGTGTAGGGGAATGCCAGATCAGGAAAGTGTGTGTGTGTGGGGTGTCTGTAAGCAATGGGGGGATAGGATAGAGGGTTTTTGGAGGGGTAAAGAGGAAAGGGGATACCATTTGAAATGTAAATAAAGCAAATATACTACTACTACCACTACTACTACTACTACTACTACTACTACTACTACTACTACTACTAATAATAATAATAATAATAATAATAAGTCCTTCAATCTCTATGTCTTTGTGGTCCTGTGGAAGAATTAATATGGCATTAATATGGAGATAGATTCCTAAGGCTTAGTTTTAGAGATCCTGCAAGTGGTTGTCACTGAGGCTTCAGCAGTTTTTGAATGTGTGTTCTCAATCACAACAAGGTCTTCATCAGCCCATTCACTTGTGTTTCCTGCAAAAGGAGAACTATGCCAAACCAAATGAAGTKSAGAATCAGTAATTAGATGTTAATATGTAGGCAGCGAAACAGGGTAAGTGAAGATGAAAACCTCACTTGGGCACTGATCAACTTCTACCATCTTTCTTCATTTGGTCARTCTCAGGGAAGCTTATCAATTATTATTCTCTACTTTAAATGGTGAAGACCTTTCTAGAACAGCAGAGGAACAGCTGAATAATCAMGGTGGAGTCAGTCACATACTAGCTGGTGTCCTTGGGTAAAGCCTTCAACCTCTACAGACCTAAATATTTTCCTCAGTTGGTGGGGAGATGTATTAGTTACTTACTCATTGCAGTGACTGACCACAGAAACTTAGGAAATGAAAGATTCATTCAGTATCACAGTTCRAAGGCATAGTTCATCATGGAGGGACATACATTGCACCTGCAGTCAAGAAGCCGAGAATGATGAACACAAGTGCTCTGCTTGCCTCTTCCTTTTTATTCTGAGTGGGACTTAATTCCATAAATGATGCCACCTACAGGGTGSATCTTCCTACCTCAGTTTACCCAACTAGAAGCCACCCATATATATGCCTAGAGGTTTGTCTCCATGGTGACTCTAAATTCCCACCAATATTAATCATCACAGGAGGGCATTCATGGTGTCAAACAGTCTCAAAGGCTCCTTAGTCCTGTGATGTTGGGACAGTTCATATTGGTTTCATCAAGATGCTGTAATTGGGCTCCCTGCTGCCATCTTCGCTCCCAGTCAGACAGGACAGGCAGTTCCAGGTACTGAGATRTACCRAGTTTAAAATCTCTTGGGACACAGACCACCAGGCTTCTGSMTGTGCCCAAGAACTGGGCAGCTCTGTGGCTTGTCTGTGTGCCAGCCTGTCATGGGTTGTTTGTCCTGCAGAGTAATCAGCACTTGGAGGGGATTGCTACCACCATCTTCGCTCCCAGTTGGACAGGACAGGCAGCTCCAGGAACACAGAGACAACCCTGARTATAACATAGCTTCRGGCAAGGCACACAAGGGTTCCAAAAGAACCCAAGAGTAGGGAAGCCCATCAGTAATCTGTGCCAGGGGAAACCCAGGCATCCAGAGGAGCAGAAATAGCCTTACAGGCTTACAGGAGGTTCAAGCACCAGACAGTGACAACAGGATCAACTAACACCAGAGATAACCAGATGRCAAAAGGCAAACATAGGGACGTTATTAACGGAAATCAAGTCAATATGGCAGCATCCAAAGCCAGTTCTCTGACAACAGCAAGTCCTGGATACCCCAACACACCAGAAAAATGAGATTTGGATTTAAAATCACTGGTCATGATGCTGTTAGATGAACACAGGAAGAACATAAATAAATCTCTTAAAGAAATACAGGAGAAAATGGATCAAAAGTTAGAAGCCCTTACAATGGAAACACAAAAATCATTTAAAGAAATGCAGGAGAATATGGGTCAACAGATAGAAGACAATAAAGAGAAAATGCAAAAATCACTTAAAGAAATACAGGAGAACCTGGGTAAACAGGGAGAAGTCATGAAAGAGGAAACACAAAAATCTCTTAAAGAATTACAGGAAAACACAAACAAACAAGTGAAGGAACTGAGCAAARCCATCCAGGATCTAAAAACA
>BDUI01010800.1:32994-44270 GCA_002335545.1 Apodemus speciosus
ATGAATTATCAGATACTTCTGTGAATTACCAGATTGTGTGTCGAGAGCATAACTTTTTGATCTGACTTTGGTTGTACATAAGATAGAGAAGCAGCTAGCTGAAGGAATAACAAGGAAGAGGTAAGAAATAGAGAAGGAGTGAGTGGAGGATGCCTGGCTCCACGGAGCCAATGCTATAGAAAGGGTCTAAGGGAATAACAACTAGATGCAGGGTATGGTTAGACCTAATCTTGTAGAGGAAGTGCTACCAAAGACTTTAAGAAGAAACAGGAGAATCTGGAAATGCTGATCCACAGATAATATCAAAGATTACTGAAATGTAAAAGGCTTAAGAATATCAACAAAGTCAACAATGTGTTCAATATGAATTTGTTTTGTCACAAAAATTATAAAGAGTTAAAAAAAGCTATTCAYGTTGTGTTTTGGGGATACTATGAATGATTGGTTATGTTTTCACATTCTTATTTTATTCTATTTTATACTTTTCAAAAATGTGCACATCTGATTTTGTACTAATGATACATGATTATAAAAATATGCAATAAATGTGATACAAAAAACTTCCAAAAAATAAAGTTCACAGAATAATGTGAACATATTGAGTTCTTACAATTTTTGTAAAATCAATCTATAAATATAATGGATTTTTAGTTCCAGTTTCAATCAGGCATTTTAGRCCTTTATYGTAGTAGTAAAAACAACAACCATAAAAGAAAATTGACAATTAAATGAAGCTACATTATCTTTTGCAATTTGGAAGTAATCGAATGGCAAATACTGAACAAGGGGAGCATTCTCCCACACAACTTGATAACTATAGTAGGGAAAAAAGATTTTTAAATTATTACATATGTATCTACTTATTGAGAGACACACACATGCAATAGTACATGTTTGAAGATCAGAGGTCTACTGGTGGAAGATAGTTATCTCCTTCAACCATATGGAACTTAAGAATCTAACTCAAGTTAACAGGCTTGACAGCCAATGCCTTCACCTCCTTGTTTTAACAATTTCCTCCATGATAAAACCATACACCTTGGAGAGAAAGTTGTTATTAAAACATAAGWTCCCCTAAAGAGAGGGGAAGCATTTCATCTTGTAGGAAAACTCCTTAAACTCAGAAAGAAAACGAACTCTTCAACTCTTCAAACAAACAAATCTTCAGGAAGTCGCTGAACCTAACAGGATTCACAAGAGCCTCCCCTCTCCGAGCACATATATATGCTGGAAATATTAAAAGCTGAGCTAGGAGAGACTCAGACAAGCCTAGACACCTAAAAGAAGCAGAAATCAACTGAACTACACGGAAGAGACTCCCACCTGATCTGCCTGAAAGAGACATTCTCCAACTGCTACCTGCCGACTGTGCGATGCACTCCAGGTTTCCAGCTTTCATGAGCTGTTAATGTGCTGGGGTGGGCTTTGGTGATACATTTGTCTTCAACTCGTTTCTGCTCACACATACTCCTCTAAGTAACCCCAAGGTAACTCATCAGTTTATCAAGTTGGACTTTGGTAGTATCTGTCTGTAATTGGTCTGTCATGTGTCATGTGAACACATTTGTTCACATCTCCCTGGGTTTAGTGTCACACAATTACCTGGTGAGCCATCTCACCAGACCAAAAGATGCTTTTATTTTTGTTTTTGTTTTTGAGATTCAAAGCCTGATAATTTATTTGTTACCCTTAAATACTTATTTTTACCTGAACTCAAATAAAAGCTCTCAGTGAGGGCAGCCTACATCTATCTTGTGGCAATCTCATCTGGAAGTTTTCTCTGGCTTCCTTCATTCTCTTGGCCAAACTTTTGCATATTCTGAAGGTTCCCCTTGTCTTTCTCAATGCATTGTTTCTTCAGAGCGATAGATGGAGCGTTGCGTTGCAGAATGTGTGGAGTGATAGAATGCTGAACCTCAGCTGCTTTGGTCCTCAGTTTCTCACTGTTTTTGTTTCAGGGCTTTTTGGTAGACTGTAATCTTCTTTAGAGAAATTGAAAAGCTTTGGGTTCACCTCCATCTTTTTGGTGCCCATCACAGAGGCACAGTATTGTCTGTCTGTCCAGGGATGTCCTTTCTTCCTTTTATTACAATAAGCACGTTGAGAACAGAGATTGGCAGCTATAGTGCAGCTACAAAAAGACTTGTGTTTCCTCTCCCCAGTTCTTTCTGGTCTTAAACTGACTTTTATCAGAAGGTCATTCTTCAGGTTGGTTCTCATCTGCCAGATGAGAAAGTAAAGAAGACAGAAAAGCTGGGATTGGGAGATCTTGCACAAGCTATGTTGTATGCCAAGCAAACATACTAAGAAATGTAGCATGTKCTATGCAGTTTTTAGGGAAAAAATGACACAAAGTCAATAAGAAGCTAATCAAGCAATGCTGAACAAGAGGAACACAGAATATCTCAAGAATGTCAGAGATGGAGTACACAGAGGCATTGGCACTGATGAATCCAGTCTCTTCAGGGGGAAAGACAAGCGCCCAGGAACTAAAACCTTAACRCCTTTAAAACTGTGGCCCCAGGCTCAAAGCAGATCGATCTTACCAAGTCTGCCTTTAGGCAAGGACATAGAACTAATGTTCCTTTAGACTTTCCCAGGGCTTCTGAAAAAGCCTAGGGACAGCCTGCCTCTCAGTATGTATAAGAATGTCACCTGGCGTGGTGGCACACGCCTGTAATTCCAGCACTTGGGAGGCAGAGGCAGGTGGATTTCTGAGTTCGAGGCCAGCCTGGTCTACAGAGTGAGTTCCAGGACAGCCAGGACCACACAGAGAAACCCTGTCTCGAAAAACCAAAAGAAGAAAAGAAAAGGAAAATAAAAATAATGCCAGTTACTCAATAGCAGGTGTATTCTGAAGCTCATCAAGACCCGTTGCTTCATGGTAAAATCTTGTCTGCAATTCCTGCCACAGATTCAGACCACATAACCCTTTCACTCTTCACTCAGAAAAATTAGCAGCTATTTCTGTGACCACGCCCCTCTCATAGAAAGTATGAAGCTTGCTTTTGCCATCCACTTCAATTAGGATCTGACAGACAGTGAGTGGGAAGGAGATATTCAGCTTCGTCTTGACACGACCGACCACCTAGAAGGTTCGTGGGGGTGGGGAAAAGCCCCAAATAATATTTTTTTAATCAGTGAGAAAGGTAATACAATCCCTACACAAAACGAAAGGAAGTAATATTCACAGGAGATCTAATAACTATAAAGTCACAGGCTAGAATGTTTGAGATTTCAAGGATTCAAAGAGCAGCTCCCATGGGAAGATGGTAAAGTAAACTCTGAGCTTCTAATGGGACTGTTGACTCGAGCATGTCCGGGTCTGAGCACGGGTGTGTGGCAGGATGCACACTGGTATAAAGTCATAGGAAGGGGTGAGGTCAAAGAGCACCAGGCACACAAATTTTTGTTAAGCCCTACCACATCATTGCCACTTTAAGAAGAGAGCTGCCTTTGTCGGACCCTTTGTCACCTGTTTGTGACTGCTGAGTAGCTGTCAAAACGTACGATGTTGGTCCAAGATGATCTGGGAAATATACTTTAGACAAAGAGTCACATGGTAGGGAACAAGTAACAAAGGAGGAACTGAAGAGACAAGTGGCCTCCTGGGATAGATTTGTTTTCAATTGTGTGAATGATATAAAACAAGCATTAGGCATTTTTGCTCTGAAAACAGGCTTTCCTGATGCTTGGGTAGGGCATAGGTACACAAGGACCCCAGGAACAGACATTTATGGGTTGGGAGAGAGAGCCAGGAAAGGCGAGGGGAATGGAACGGAAGTTGAGACAACCCTTAGTATCTTCTGTCGAAACTGAAAGTGAAGGACAGAGGCATACTGGGGGCAGAAACACAGAATAGGCAGTGCCAAGACTGGCAGAGGGAGTAAGATAGACTCTGCTCTCTTGTCTACCACATGTGATGTCTCACCTTCATCCCCACCCCGCGCCCCTCCCTCTGCACCACAGTGGGGAGTAATAGAGTAATAGCGGAAAAGTCATTGAGTATGAAAGGACACTTGTCACCAGCATGACATCACAGGTAGGAACAAGAGCAACATTCTGGAAGCCTCATCCTTGTAGAATCTCCCAGTGAGTTTTTATTTTGTAAATAAGCTCTTTGCAGCTGTTATTAGCTACAAGAATGCTGTAGCGGGTGAGGATGTACCAGAAACCTGATGGCTGGTGTCTTTAGAAGCCCAAGTAAAGACACAGAGGCTGTGTTCACAGTAAGAGTATTGAATGATCCTGGGCTAAGGGGGGGGAGTGGAATGGTGGAAAGGGTCATCAGCAAACTGAAGTCTAAGGGGGAATCGAGAATATTTGGGGGTGGGCAGGCCTCAGAGGAAAAAAACCTGGCCCTTCCAATGCATTGTCTGAGACCTTCTCACCTTCAGAACCATAATGAATCGATTCCTCTTCTAAACTACTCGGTTAATAGCCATTTATTCTAACAACCAGAGGAAGCTGATAGTCTAAGGTTCAATGATTGGCAGTGGTGAAGTCCACAGCTGAAATTTCTGAGATGGAGTTGATTACAAAGTCTGATCACACCAATCAGAACACTAGCAAATGGTTTTTGATGGAGAAATRTTGGCACTAATAAACAAATAAAACCAATGATGGATTGGGCCAGTGATTCCCAAGCTTCCTAATGCTTCGACCCTTTGATACAGTTCATGTTGTGCTGACCCCAACCATAGAATTATTCTCATTGTTACTTCATAACTGAACTCTTGCTTGTTTAGGCATCATAATGTGCATATTGTTAGAGATAGAGGTTTACCAAAAGGGTTCACAACTTCAGGTTGAGAAGGCTGGATTAGGAGAACACATGAGAATAAAATCTGCTCTCCTAGACAGACATTCTAAATCTAATGTCATTGTGGCTGTGGTGCAGGAAATACTGTCGAAGTTGTGGAGTCGGTTAGAGAGTCTGATAAGAGATTCCAAGTCATGTGAACCTACTACCAGATCCATCGTTTGTGAATCTATTTTCTCTCTCTCTCTTATGTCCTACAAATAAACCCAGTTCAAAATCTTTCTCCAATAAGAAGCAAAGCGTGCGGGCTGATTTTCTGTGGCTATCCCTCCTGCAGGCTGGTGTGTCTCTTTCTCCTGCTGTGTTATGCTGCAGCACAGGGGCCCCCACATGCAKCTCCACTTAGATCATGGAGCCACTCTTACAGATTTCCCAGCCTCCAGAGCCAGGAGTTAAAGAAATCTCCCTTTTCTTAGGACTTTCTCAGTGTGTGGCATTTTATTGCAGCAACACAAAATGGACTAAGACAACTTTCAAGTACATTCCTGGCCACTGAAAGTAGCTGATGCGGTGAACTGAGATCCAGGAAAATGTGGCTTTATTCTTCCATCGAGAGTATGAAGTCAGTCATGGTTGGATTCAATTGGCAGAATAAAATTAACTGTGGTGGGAGGGGCGGTCTGCTTCAACAAGACAGAAAGATGACCCAGCAGAGGAGGTAAAAATGCACACGTGTTCTGATGGATAAAGAGTGAGAGGTTTTTTAAGTGGAAGGCCAGAGAGCCCCAACTGAGGGGCAGAATGTCCTGAAAAGCACACAAAGAATGACAGAAGACAAGTGCTATTGTTTTTCCCACAACTCATAAGGTATGGTGAAGGAAGGGGAGGTGGAGGCTGAGCCTTTGTCCTGGGTTGCTATGAGACTGTGCTGGGCTTGAGGTGCTTGGCTCAGGAGTGCCTACACCTCCGGTGGGAATTAACCACAGGGAGACCTGAGCTGGGAGATCAGAGCAAGTACACCCTGCCCTCCAAGCTGCTGAGCCACGGCCTCGCCCATTCAGGCCCAATCACTTCCCCACTTAACCTTTCCAGATCATGTCTGCTTCCGGAGCCATCACAGATGGCCTCAGCCCCCATGCCATGTTCTGGGGTTGGGGGGGGGGACTGGGTTGCTACCCACTGTGTCAGACACTTGTGCTCCTAGGGTGTCATTTCATAATATGACTCCCAGAAGTGCAGGAAGGATGGGTGCCTCCTTCCCACTTCTTCTTTGAGTGAATGCAAGACATTTATCTAGTTTTCTACAAGGAGAAAGGAAGCAGACAGTGACAGACACTGGGTTCATATTCAAGAAGAGCCATTTAAATATATCTGACATGTCCTTGGATACATCGGTGAGAACTGATTAGGAATGACACCAGTATCTCTCCAGCGCCAAACCCACGGGTAGCAGCCAGGGGCTGAGTCCTTTCCAGGCTGTGCTTTGCTTGGCTTTTCTACCCACCTCGGAGTCCGTGTTCTCAACTAGCGCTCGGGTTCTGATAAACAATGTGTTCCATGTGTCCAAAGCCAAAGGGACTGCAAGTGTGACATTTTCTGTAATTGTTTGGAAATGTGCATTTATAAATTATTTCACACATTTGGGTTCAATTAACTTTTTAGCAGGATGAAATTGTGTTAGGAAGAGTGCCATTTCTTTATATTCCATTCTTGGCCCATTTGTCGACAAGAGGAGTGATTAGTGCCTTCTTCTCTCCTTCCATAATCCAACCTCCTTCAGAGACAGCTGGGCGGCACTCTGGCCCCTGGGTTCTCTGACCAGAAGTGGGCTATCACTACCTTCTATATTGACTCTTCTTTTTTACTAGGCTAATAAACCGTTCACAGAATTCTTTTTCCTTGTTCAAAGAAACCCAACAGACACGGCTCTCATACCCTCATTCCCCTCAGGAATTCGCTTTTATCATAATTAGATTAAAGTTCCTGAGGTTCTGTCCAACCAACAGTATGTGTTAGCAGGATTCTTAGCAAATAGTTTTCCCAAGCCTGTAATTTGGGTACTAATGCAGCCAGCTCATCCCTGGGATTTATAGCAATGACTACTGTCTGGTTCATCGTCAGGCCTAAAAAGCCTTCTAATGGCTCACGACGGCCCTAAGTGCTGTTTGCAAAGGCCTGGAATTGGGGCTAATGGTCTTTTGAGCAGGAAGCTCTCCTCTGTACTAATCCCACACAGGGTTCATTTTGTCTGTCGAGGTCACGCAGGACCCTGCTCAGAAGGGTGGCCAGTTGGGCCACCTTCAGTGAGTCTTACTGGAAACTGCTTGGCGTAGCCTCTGTGAAGCTGAAAAGAGAACGGTGTCAATTTCTTAATACTTCAGAATAAATTAGCCAAACATGGACTTCACCTCCCTCTTAACTGTGGCTTTCGCTAGTGGCTTCATCAGTTTGGTGGAGAGTTGGTAGAAGCATTTGGATGAGCCAGTGACTCCCTTGGCAGCTAGTCAGAGATGGTGCATGCTCACTGAGAGGCTTAAACAAGACCCCTTTGTGGCTCAAAAACTCCCAGAGGGGCTGAGGACATGCTTCACCAGGCAAAGTGCTTGCCATGAAAGCGTGAAGACCTGGTTTCAGATCCCCGGAACCGTGTTAACCTGAGCATGGTGGTACACATGAGCAAGACCAGCGTTCCCATGGCGATCCAAGGTGAAAACACAAGAATTCCAGAAGCTCCTGGGTAAGTTAGCCTGGTGTGCCCAGTAATGAATGACAAAGAAACCCTGCCTTAAGCACATAAAGTTACCCTCTGACTACACGTGTATACCAGGGCACATGCACGCACACTTGCTCAGACACATACACACACACACACACACACACACACACACACACACACACACACACTGGCCTGCCACAGCAAAACCAAAACAATTGAGTGACACAGATAATTCAATCAAGAAATGTCTCTTGGTATCTATCCACGTTTCTGTCTGTCTCACCCCACAAGCATCCCCACCTGATTCAGTACTGAACACCGTCAATCACTGACCCTAAAAGTGAGTGAACATCCTGCATTCCAGGGCTGACCCCCACAGACCAGGAGTCACAAYGAGCCAGTTCATTCAAGCAAGGGCCAGTCCGTGGCCATTTGCAAATATCAGTTAACTAAAAAAGCAACAGGGATATGTACAGAAATGTCTAGGAACTTTCATTTATAAAATATGTCTGGGACACTTAGTTTGCAGCTAATGTTATTCTAAAGACAATAAGAAATTACAGAAATACACGAAACATGGACTTAAACAATGAGATATAAACTGTAGTGAAATAATTTAATTACCTACTCATTTCCATTTTTATATGTATATATTGTCTAGCAATGTTTATTTTTACATTATTGCCATGGAGATCTGATTTGAATTCTGTTCTAAATGACATTAGGTTAACCTCAATGGCTCATAGAACATGGATTCCTTGATTTTTTTTTTNACACACACACACACACACACACACACACACACACACACACACACACTGGCCTGCCACAGCAAAACCAAAACAATTGAGTGACACAGATAATTCAATCAAGAAATGTCTCTTGGTATCTATCCACGTTTCTGTCTGTCTCACCCCACAAGCATCCCCACCTGATTCAGTACTGAACACCGTCAATCACTGACCCTAAAAGTGAGTGAACATCCTGCATTCCAGGGCTGACCCCCACAGACCAGGAGTCACAAYGAGCCAGTTCATTCAAGCAAGGGCCAGTCCGTGGCCATTTGCAAATATCAGTTAACTAAAAAAGCAACAGGGATATGTACAGAAATGTCTAGGAACTTTCATTTATAAAATATGTCTGGGACACTTAGTTTGCAGCTAATGTTATTCTAAAGACAATAAGAAATTACAGAAATACACGAAACATGGACTTAAACAATGAGATATAAACTGTAGTGAAATAATTTAATTACCTACTCATTTCCATTTTTATATGTATATATTGTCTAGCAATGTTTATTTTTACATTATTGCCATGGAGATCTGATTTGAATTCTGTTCTAAATGACATTAGGTTAACCTCAATGGCTCATAGAACATGGATTCCTTGATTTTTTTTTTTTCTGAGCTCTGTAGGGAGGAGATTAAAGTGTGAAACTGACTCTACACACAGGAAGCCTTTCATCCACTGGCTAACAGGAAGGTGCGCCACTTTCTGATGAACTGATTTCAAGGGCGTCCCAGTAAACTTTGTGACCAGTGAATTGAGACTCGTGGCGTTTCTCCTTAGGTTTGGCTCGGCATTTGCTGTTAGTGGACTGAGACACTTTCTGTGGCCGAGACCTTCCTTGGCTCGTGCTGGGCAGATTTGTTTCTGGAAATTCCAATTGTTTCTGAGGTGAAGGCCCAGGAAGGACCAACACAAGACATTGAAGTCAGTGGACTCAGGATGATAATGGAAATGAGACTCTAAAGCCGGCAGGGAACTTTTATCTAAAGTCAATTACATCATTCTTCTTTTGTGTAGGGTGTACAGACCACATTTTTTTTTCTTTTGCTTTCATGAAATTTCTTTCTTAGGCGACCTCAAACCTTGGAATGTCCCAGTGGAAGTCACTAGAATATTGAAAATACTAGATTCTTTCTTTCCTCCAGATGTCTGGAGGCATCATACCTCCGCATCCCTACAGAAGCATAAGACCCAGAGTATATTACTTAGTTTTTTTCATTGCTGCGGCAAAATCCCTGATAGAAACACCCTCACATAGCTATCTTGACCCAATCCACCACAGTGGAGAAGGCATGGCAGTGTGAGGGGCTCCTAGCCGTGGCCACGGGAGCTTGCTCACAACTTGGTAGAGCAGGAAGCAGAGGTTCAGCTGTAAGTGTAAGCCTCAAGCTCCACCCTACCTCCCACAAGTAAAGCCTCTCCTCCCAAAGGTTCCACATCCTACCAAAGTGTCACATCTGCACACTAAGTGTTAACTACATGAGTTGGAAGAGAAATAATTTCCTCTCAAACCATAGCACAGTGCAGGATTCACCATATTGCTGTTTTCCTCTGCCTGAGAGGACCACCTCAGTATTGCCAGTGTTTGCTCCATTAACAGTGACCCTGGTATAGCTGGAACATGGAACTGAATTCAGAGCCAGTTATTTACGGGCAAGCTACACTCTCATAAGTAGCATATAACTATGCATTATAGCTTATTTTTATTACCATTATAACTGTGTCAGCTTATTTTTACAAATCATCTAGAACTTGAAAGAGAATTTTGTTTGAAAATGAGATTGTGACTGGCCCATTCCTCGATTTCCAAATACTTTTCATTATTGTTAAAATATGTTCACAATAAAAAAAAAAAAAACAGAAAAGTTCTTAAGGCATACCATTTAGGTGAGTTGACTGAAAAATGATTCAGGCAGCCTTCTTTGGGATGTGTGGCCCATCTCTCTCATCCAAACATCCCTGTGCCCCCAAGCTCACTTGGGAGGCAGGGATGTGCTTGGTCCTCATTGAAGTTCATCCTCTAAAGCTCTGAGGGTGAGGTGGACCTGCTAATTGGTTTAGTCCTTCATGTTAGTTATCCATCTCTACAATGTGACTCCACACGTACATCTTCTCATAAGCTCTAGTGGAGTGTTCATTTGTAGTGATAAATCTGTGCCATTAATATGTTGGTCATGTTCTATGGTTATAAAGCATCCCACGATGGGAACAGCATCATGGAGAGACATGCTTTATAGATGCTACTGGTTCACAGCTCGTACGTAAGGCTACTCTTCTGTTGCCCTTGACAAAATCGAGCAAGGAAGGCAGAGTAGAGAGCTCAGCGTCTGTTCTTCTCCTCAGAGATGAAAACCCATGCAGTTGACATTTAAAGTACACAACTTTCTTTTTCCCACCTTCTTCTTCAGCTACTGTATTCTAAAAACTTCAGGGGCTGGGGGTGTAGCACAGTGGTAGAGCATTTGTGTGGCTCGTGCTAGGCTCCAGGTTCAACTCCCAGAACCAATAAATAAATAAATGAATAAATAAATAAATAAATAAATAAATAAATAAATAAATAAGACAAATAGGCTTAAAAACTCTTTCCTTGGTAGCTGACAAGAATGTAYTTCTCAGAGGGGCACGAAAGATAGGAGAGGTGAACGTTCATAGGGACCAAGGACGGAAAGCTCACTTGTAACCAGTATAGAAATAAATGATCAAGGACATCAGAGAATGTGAAGTCTGGCAGTAAATCCTTTAACCTTAAAATGCCAGAGAGAAGGCAGAAAAAAGAAGACAGTGTTCTCCTGCTTTTGCTGGGTAACTGCAGGTTTCAGCAGGGAGAAGCAGGCTCTGGTTGGCTGGGACAGCAGGGACTGGAGACAGTATTCCTGAGTTATAGGGCTACACATTAGTGACTTCCACTGAGGTCCCCTCTGCTTCCCTCTGACCATCCTTGTAAAATAAAATTCTAATCATAGGTAGGACTGTTAACACAACTATGTCTTTATTTATTTTTTTTTA
>BDUI01010800.1:45160-59722 GCA_002335545.1 Apodemus speciosus
CCCCCCCCCCCGCCCCGTGCTTGTACTGGTCTGTCCCAATGATCCCGAGTGGTTAGGAGGAGAGCTTTGTTGCCCACCCGCACACTGACACAATTCCTCCAACAAGACCGCACCAGGCCCTTGGCTGCTTCTCGCAGTCTGGCAGCTAGTTTCTTCGAAGACAATTGGCTGATGGCTTGGGAGATGGCTCAATGGGTAAAGTCTTTGGCACACCATCATGAGACCCTGAACTTGATCCCTGGAATCTGTCCATGTGCAGAAGCCTTTAGCCTCTCAGAGCGGTGGAGGTAGAGACAGGTGGATCACTTTGGCTTTCTGGCAAGCCAACCAGACCTTTGTAGAGAGTTCCAGGCCAGTGAGAGCCTCTGTTTTACAGAACAAGGTAGGGGTGTTTGAGCACTGGCACTTCTCCAGACAACCAGGGCTCAGTTCTGAGCACCCGCACGGCAGCTCACACTAGTGTGTAACTCCTATTCCAGGGAATCTGACACCCTCTCTGGCTTCCATGGGCACCAGGCTGACAGTGGTGCATAGACACACATGAAGGCGAAACACTCATACATAGAAAATAAAAGTTAATGATTAAAAGAATTAAGCAAGTTCCTTTTCCTACAGCCTCCGTGGAAGTTTGCTGCAGGGGCAGCTCGCCTAATTTGCATAAAGGAGAAGTTGCTTGGACTGTCACCATGCTCATGAGCTTTTTGCCTTGCAGCCGACCTCCTCCTAGTAACCTACACTTCTCTGGGACATTAACCAGATGAACGCTGGGAAAAGAGGAGGTATGTTAGAGTCACTTACTTTGCACCTAGCTCCTCAGATTTAAGGAATTAAATCCTGAAACCCCAAAGCAGAAACATACAAAATATTGTCTTTTAAGCAACAATGTCTGCTACCATGGGCTCAGTGCTGCCGGGCACTCTTGGCAGTTGCTTAACGGAGGTTCATCCTGAAGATGTGGGTAGTGCTCCGCCTTGGTGAGCTCAGGCAGCTGTCGGCTGCAGAGGGTCCCATCATCCTGTGGGGCCTGGTGTGGCCTGGAAGTCATTTTTTCCAGATGTGCCTCCTGTTTCAAAGGCACATTTTGAAGCCTGGGCAAGTGATCAAAAAGACTACTGGATATTGTTCTCTGTGTGTGATAACAATTGGAATATGGAGCTACGATGGAGGTGGCACTGCTGACTTCTGAAGTCAAGAGCACTTGCACACACACACACACACACACACACACACACACACACACACACACACACACACACACACACACCCTGCAATCCTGGAAGTCTTTCACGGGAAGCAGTGGGAAGTATTAAAAATGCATGTTATCTTGCTAAATATTTAAGAAGAATAAACAAAGACCTGAAAACAGCAAAAGGCCATTGGCCTAGGACAGGCGCCTGAATTATCTAGGTTGTTATCCAATTTAACATGAAAGTGAACCCCAGCTTTCTTGACAGTTTTAGAAGAGACATAGGGGTGGGGGAAGGTGACTTTTGTACTACCATTATCAGACCATTCAAAAAGTTCTCCGAATGTTCTCATCCCCTTTCAAACTGTTGGCTCCTTCTCTAACCTGGTCAGTTGTTCCCTTTGCCTTTAATGGGGAAGGATGGGAAGATTAGACTCAACTGTTTTAACACTGAAACCCATGTATGGAGTGTGGGAGGTGGTGCGTGCACAGGACATGGCATGTTAAGGTCTGAGGACCACACCTGCACTAGTGGGGTCTCACCATCTTGTGGATCCCAGGGATCGAACACAGGCCGTTGACAGAAAGCCCATCTTGCCAGTCAACTCACCAGCCCTAGAAAAAAAATTAATACTATGTGTGACCATTTCTGTACCCAGAATCTTTCCAACGCTCCCTAAGTAGACAAGCTCATTCATTTTAAAACTACATAGACTTTCTCAGACACACCCACACCACGCCCCACCAAGGACGTTTACCATTCAGTTAGATGGAGCTTCAGGTCTCTTCTAAAATCTTGAATGTGTTTCTTTAGCCCCTTTGTGTAAAACACTCAGCACAATTATCTGTTGTGTACAAATTGTGTCACTGTGAAGGAGTAGGGGTGGGATCGAATCCTAAGTACCTGTAGATCACCTGCCTGACTTCTCTGTAGGCTGTGCTGAACTAAGACAGATGCTCATGTGCAGAGCATTTTCAAGCTTAGAGGCTATGAGTGTAGCTTTTATGCACAACGGTGGTTTCTCAATTATTTAAGGTCACTATGGTTGTGTCCTTGGAATAAATGTTTGTATAATGGGGCTCTCTAATCTGAAGATATTGTATATTGGAGCATCTACTTTACTAAGTAATTTTGTAACACATACTCTTTAACCATTTTAAAGATAACAATAGGACACAGAATAACACAATCTAGCTTTTAGTTCCTTGGATCTAGATAAATTTCATTATGTTTTGCTCATTGACCTGAAACTCTACAATTTAAGGCTACTTCTCCTTTGCTTGAAATAATTGTCATCACAGGTGTACCCGTGTCAGCTTGTAGCTTATAATTGTTTTATGGCTACATACATATACATATACATATACATATACATATACATATACATATACATATACATATACATATACATATACNACACACACACACCCATATATAAAACATTCATATGTTTAATCTTAGTATTGGCTAAATTAGACTTACATAAAGTCAATTGATGGGCAGGAGACTTACGTTGGCCTTGATTCCATCGCACAGCAGACTGTGTCAGTATGTGCACTGCGTAGCTAGTGTTGTGCACCACACTGTCTCTTGGTTCACTAGTCGTCAAGCCTGTGTACGTAATACATTTCATTAAGCAGTGCCAGGCTCCTCTTTTTGTCTTTTCAAACTTCTCCTGTTTGAAGCAGCATCTGCCTGTTCATCAGAAGTACTTTTCAGTTTCGACTGTGAGCGAGGCCCTTCCACCAGGCTGAGCACAGAAAGCCTCTGCTTTGTGTAGTTTTATCTGCTTGATTTCTTTATTATTACTAGCGACAAATAACAAATGTAACTTGTAAAGAAATATTATAGAATGTTACAAAAATATTAAAGTAGAAGGAGCTAGAGAATAGAGGTATGTAGTATAAGGTGAGATACTAATACATTTAGATATTTTAATACCAAAGATCCCTGAAGGACACAGGAGTGCCAGAGACACAATTATCTGAAATAGGAGTGTTTAAGAGAGAGGAAAGGCAGATGTAAAGGCCTTGGCATGGTAGTACTCCCGGTGCATTTGGAGAACAGCTAGCAGGTCGATGTACCTGATGAAAGTCAGTAAGAAAGAAAGGGCAAAGAGTATGATCAGAAAAGCAGCAAGTAGTTGACTGTGTAGGGCATTAGAGTTGTTGTGAGGTGTATGCCCTGTGCCTTATATAAAGCAGAGAGTCACAACAGACTTCATAACAAAAGATGAACCTTGTGACTGTCATTTAACAGATACACAATAATTACTCAAGTTAAAAATAGACTTTTGAAATAATGAATTCATGCAATTTGTAGGCAAATGGTTGGACCTGGAAAATATTATCCTAAGTGAGCTAACCCAATCACAAAAGAATACACATGAAATGCAATCACTGATAAGTGGATATTAATGAGCCTAGAAACTCTGAATATTCAAGGCACAATTAGCAAATCAAAAGATTCCCAAGAAGAAGGAAGGAGAGGACCCTGGTCCCGAAAAGACTGGATTCAGTTTTGTGGGAGAGTATCAGGACAGAGAAATGGTATGTGTTTGTGTGGGGGGGTGATTGGGGAATGGGCAGAGGGAAGAGGACTTATGGGACATATGGTGAGGGGGGATCTGGGAAAGGGGAAAGCCTTTGGAATGTAAACAAAGAATATAGAAAATAAAAAAGATAGACTTTTGAAAGAACACACACAAAACCAGGGACTTTTGAAGGTCGGTGCAATGATACCATTGTACAGTGATATTTAGAAAAGGTGGTGGGAATGGACAGCTTTTGAAGAGCCAAGAGCCTCTCTAAGTCAGGCTGGGTGTTGGGTGGATAAGCTCCTTGTACCCACCACTGCTCTGCCTTACTGGTGCCTCACTCAGGACAAGAGTGAGAGCTGGCATGGTGTCTTCTTAGGACTGGTACTCATGGGCTAAAGGCAGAGTGCATCCTCCTGTTGGATGAGTGTTCTCCCAGTCTCTGGGTATAGAAATAGGCAGGTGCACTTTGACTTTCACCCAATGGCTTTTGATAAGAAACGGGAGCACACCATGAAGCCACCCTCCTGGTCCTAGCCAGCTATGCCTGCCTGCGGAGTCCAGCAGGATGCAAGGGAGTTGACTCTGGGTGGAGCCTGCAGCTGCATCATCTTCATATGATCGTGAGAACTATGGTGAGGAGCCCACAGCTACAGATTTTATTTTCCATTTTCTTCCAGATTTACCATACGATGCTGCTTTTTTTTTTCTTGTGAAGTGGAACCTTGGAACCCATAATTCAGCCTCAACAAAAGTTCAAAAGAATATCAAAAGATGCTCTGAGAGTCACTGACTCTGTCTTCTGCCTTTGCTGCTCCTGGGACTGTCCTATTCCCAGTTTCATACGAGTAGAGCTTGCGTCATGATGTCTTGGTGAATAGTTTAGAAGCCACACTATTCCAATATTGTTATTGTGGAATAACTTTAGATTTCAAGAAAAGTCAGACAAAGAACTGAGAGTTCCTATAAACCCCTCGCCCACTGTCTGCTTTTGGAGACATTTCACGTTGTACATCTTATGTAGTACATTGTGTGGTTTCTCATTCTATTACTATAACAGAAGAGCATGTAAAACATGTAAAAAATAAAAGCTTTGTTCTGGCTCTCACCTTTGGTCCATAGTGGGTTGGTCCCTGTTATGCTGGGCTATGGGGAGGTAGCATACCATGGAGAGAGGACTGGGGAGCACGCTGTCCACCAGTGACTGGGTGGATGAGAGAGGAAGCGGCCAGGGCCCGACATCTTTAAGGGTATACCTTAAATGACTTGCCTTACTCCCAGATATTCCAATACCTCACAATAGTGCCAAGCTGAGACAAGTTTGATAGACAGGCCTGTGGTCCAGGACAAAGCTTTGGTGAATCCCTGGTTGTACCAGTGGCAGAGCCAYTCAGGTTTTCCTAGTTGGTCCACTCATGGTGTTTCTCTGTCTGACATTCAGGATGCTCRACAGCATGAATCATCAAGGCTTCTAGACTTCAGTGTGTGCCCATTTCTCCCAATTCTCTCTCACGATTGACTTCCGTGGCTTGAACAGTCTGGGGGAGTCTGATCAGGTATTTTGGACAGTATCACTCAATAGGGTTTGTCTTCAGTTTTTGTGTTTGTTTTGTTTTTTTGTTTGTTTGTTGTGTTGTTTTGTTGTTTTAGAATCCCTCCCTCCACCTACAGAGGAGGAGTTCTCATCGAGTCACCTCTCGGGGAGGGGGGGACCTGACATCTCATCAGGTTTGGTCATATGGTGAAGGGCAGGTTTGCTAAGACTTCCCGTCAAAACCCTAAGATTTCTCCCCTTGAGGCAGAGTGGAACAGGACCCTAGCTTATACACAGCCCTCAGTTCCCTTCCCCACACTGAAAAAAATAGTTTCCTTTGGGTAACTGAGTCTGGCCACATCAAAGGCAGCAGCCTGGGAGGAGGCTCATTCTTGTGCATTTTTGTCTAGGAAACTCTTCCTATTCCTTCAAAGATCTGATGGCATTTGGAAGGGGAAATTAATCTCCAGACCTTTGGTTTTTTCTAAATGTAGTCATGGGGGGACTGCCTTTACCCATGGGGTCCCATTCCATACTCATCAAGAACCAACATAGTTTCTCCCCCAGACCTTCCTTCTCAGGTTAACTCCACCTGCAATTTCTCCTCAGGACTCCTAGAAGCTCTCCTTAAATAACTCTACCTTGGCATAATTCCCACTTTCCACCCTTGGGTAAGTGAAAGGTAAATGGGACTAACCGAGCTTCTGGGGACAAAGAGACAAATCTCATCCTTGTGTCTCCCCCGAACCTTCTCCTCCTCCTGGAGGAAGTGGCAGATGGAATTTTCCTCCTTCTTCCTTACAGGAGCCAAGGCTCTAGCTAACACCCSATAAAGGCTTTTCATCAAACCAAACCAGATCAGTGAGGGAAGAGCTTCTAAATAATCCACCATTTTCTCTTCAGACTGTCAGACCTGTAAGTGCCAATAAAGGAGGAGGAGGAGGAGGAGATGGATCARAGCCCATGGCCGTGTCCCAGTGACATTTTCTCAGGAAGGTCCCTAACAGTTGTCCTCTCGAGAGCTTCTGCTACTTGGTTCCCTATTGTTGTCTGCAGTGGGGCTGCAAGCTCTGGATTGTACTTTGTTTTGTTTCGGCTTTTCAAAAAAACAAAAAACAAAAAAACAATACACAGTGACTTTTAAGTAGAACCCGGAGTTTAAGAAATATCACCAAGGGACAGAAAAGGGGGACAACAATGGACAGTTCTGCCCCTTTCAGCTCCAAGGGTGCCAGTTTTGTATTTGAACAGACATAAAATACCCTTTGTCATGTCTGCAGGGGGCGTCACTCCCAGAACACTGATGACAGAGTCATTCTTGTGGCCAGACTGGATACTTCCCCTCCCCCCACAACCTCCCTTTCTTAAAAGAACTCTGTGATCCTCCTGGCAGCATTAGAAACTGTATATGAGTTAAAAAGAGGAAATGTCCATAATTCTGGACAAATGGTGACTACGCTCACTGGAGGCTTTGGGTGGTCTCTTTTATGTCTGCCTACAATGGAACAAATGGCTGTCACCGGAAGGAGACTGCTCAGAATGTTTACAGAAGCTGGACAAGTGGGGAACTGCAGGGAAAGAGGAGCCCAGGAATTTACTAGCTTCTGTTGAGTGACCCACTTTTTCCTTCAGCATGGCGCCCACCATGATATACTCATGGCGCCTAGAGAGGCAGCAAGGAGAAAGCAGGAGCAACACTGGGGTTAAAAAGATCATGGAGGAGCAGAAAAGCCCTCCTTGCTTCTGGTTTCCTCCTTGCTCTCAATGTAGACTGAGATGGACCCAAGTGTCCCTCAGAACATGTTTGGAGATGGATCCTTGACACCCTGTAGAATGTGGGGCTGAGATGGACTCTGAACATGTGTGACATGGACGAAGATGCTACTGTGTGGTTTTCTTTGTGGATCAGCAAACTACAGCCAAATCAGACTGCCATGGTAACAATAGTAACGTGTCTTTCTTCCCTTTGTCTCAGTCTCTTCACTTGTAAGCTTATTTCTAATCCCTCTTGTAGTTTCTCTGAAGTCCAATGGGAAAAGACGGGTTAAGACCCCCAGTAGGCCCTTCCTGGTCTATTTACAAAAGCCTGTGAGCTGGGGATGACAGGCAGTGCTTCCCTACCCTTTGTTCTGCTGCCTCTGCACCCTCCTGGTCAATGTATCTCTAGTAAATATCAGACTTTAGAACTAAGGTAGCCTTTTAATGTAAGTTTTCTGATGAGAGTTGAACAATTTGTCTTTGTTGGGAACTACGGGAAAATTGCATACATTTGTTTCTACTGTCCTAATTTGACTTCCCATGTGTGCGTCTGTCTGCCATCTTCTGCACTCAGATTGCTGTGATGCTGATCACTCGACTCCAGTTGTTGTCAGGGTGACCAGCTCTACACACATGTAACATGGCAGCAGTGCGTGGCTGCTCGTCTGTCCATCTGTCTTTGACTATTCCCATTGGGGCATCGCCATTGTCACCGTGTGGGAGGCCTCTGAGAGGCACCTGCACACAGCCAGCACTTTCCACTCCATGGGCAGTGGGCAGCACTCAACTCTTCCATCTATTGGGTAGATAGCTCTGGAGTAGCTCCTTCCCCACTCCCGAAGGGTTTAAATGTCACTTGAGGGGTTTAGGTGACAGGTCACAGCAGGTGTARCCTCAGGCTGGCCCCATCAATGCTCTGCCTTATTCTCCAGGCCTCCAGCTCTCTGAGGTATTTCCTGAATCAGCTTCTGTAGTCAAGACTTCATTCCAAGCTCTGCTTCAGGAGCAAACTCTACTCTAAGCTATTTTCTTGCTTTTGGTTTCCTTTTTCTTCCTTCCTTTTATCAACATGATTGCAGTATTAACATCCAAGTTCCATTTTCCACTATTACTGCTTTGAAATATGTATGGCATGTTAATGCTCTTATGACAACACATTGATATACTACTAAACATGTTTAGATTAGTTCTATGTTATCTTTAGCTTCCTTTAAAAAACAAAACAAAACAAAACCAGGTACTAAGACTATTTGCTCTGTGAATGACCAATGCATTTTAAAAGTATCATTGCCCAGTAGCTTATTTCTATTTTCTTAACTAGATGAATGAGATATCATTGCTGTCATTATTATGCTGACAGCAGTTATTTAAGCTTTTCCCCAATGAATAGCATTTTCTCTACCTGCTTCTGCAGGTTGAATATGAAAAGTCCCCCAAGGGTCATGCATTTGAACCCGTGGGTCCCAGATCTTGCTGCTGTTTTGTGAGGTCCTGAAACCTCTGGGATGTAGCTGGTAAACATAAACCACAGATCTTTGAGGGTCCACTTCTGGCCAAAGCAAGCTTTTTGATTCCCATCTGCCACAACAGTATGACTAGCTCAGACTCTTGCCACCATGGACCAAGTACCCCCTAGCTCCCACACTGTCCTTGCCAGGATAAAGCTTAGACCACAGGACAAATGAATCCTTTCACCTTTATTCATGTCAGGTAATTTGTCATAACAATGAGAACACAACTAATGCAGAAAACTGTTACCAAGAAGTGGGGCCACTGCTGTGGTACCCTGACCAGATGGTTCGTGGGCTTTTTGCAATGTTTTATGGGAGAATGTGAAAAGTTTAGAGCTAATAAAGGGGGAAATAAAGAGGTCCACAGTGCATTATAAAAGAAGCTTTTTGGACCATACAGGTAAGAACTCTGAATGGTAACAAGAAAATACTTCTGAGAATAGGAGTGGGTTAGAGAGCTGAGGAAAAGTCTCCAAAGTGCTGGGCCACGAGGTTGTGATCCCTTGGGAGACAGACATGTTTACACAGAATCTGCTTCTCCCTTTTGTATACTGTAAGCTTTCCCTGTATATACACACTCTGTGTATTTGAAGCCAGGCTGAGGACGGGCTGAACGCTGGCCTCTTTTATACATGATGCTATAGTCTTTCGTCCCTACTGTCTTGCCATACGAAGACCATACTTCTGATGAAAATATGGGTCATGGAGGTGTAGTGATATGTAAGAGAAAGCCACATGTAAAGGTTTTACTTTACATATTACAACACAAAGGCCCTGGTCATGAGGCCTCAGAAGGGAAAGATGGGATTATACAAGGATCTAGGCTACAGAGAATTCATCTTCCTTCTGGCAAAGAATCCGGCACACATTGTGCTCATGGTGTGAAAACTGAGTGAGGCTAGATTAAAAGTAATGGAGCAATTTTAAGACACCATAGAATGTAGCTTGTAGCATGGTTGCTGTCCACTTCTAGTGTGAATTCAAAGCAAAAACTAGAGCTCAAGCATGCAGAATATGTCCAGTTTGGCTGAAAAAGTAGAGTAGGCACATTTAAGGCAAAGAACAAAATGACTTCAGACAAAGTGGTGTTGATTATCAAAAAATTAGCGCCATTGAAAAGAAGTTTTTCACTCTGCACTGGAACAACGGGATTCGTGACTTGAAAGTCAGACCCTACCCAACAAAAGCTATGAGCTTTAAAACTTAAAATAAACTTTAAGAAAAAGTCCATTTATAAAGAGAGTTCATAAGAACACGGAGCCTCCAGAGTTTCTTTTGTATATAGAACTTGATAGAGAAATGTTCTCCTCAGTTGAGCTTCCCAGACACTCAGTAGCTGTAGCAGGCCTGGTTCAAAGAGGCTATGAAACTTGGCAAATTGGCAGCAGAACTTAGCATCATTCACATAATGTTGGTTTGCAGGACTAAAAAAAGGCAGTTGTTAACCGGGTCATATTATAAAACTTACACCAAGGTTCCAAAGATGTCATGAGACCAGGAAATGGGTGACAGTGTTAAATCCATAGAAAAGAGCAAAGTGTAAAGTTGTGAAGGTGAGGCCTAAGTTGTCAGGAGAATCCAGGAGAGTGGAGATACCATCAATGTAGTATATCTACTAGGGAGAGCTTCAGGCACCAGACACAGCCAGTCTGAGAGACAAGTCCCCATTGCCACAGTGGAGTCACAGAGACAATGCCATCCAAGTTCACTGGAGCCCAGACCATGCCTCCACAAGCCCTGGATATTAAGCATGGCGCTACATACAGACTTTGGTTGTTGTCCTGCTAGGGTTTAGTCTTGCTTTGGTGTGGTTTTGCCTTGCTATCCTCCTGTTCCTCCCAAGGGGAAGATTTTCTGTGCATGATTACATGTTGGGAGTATGCAATTTGCTGTTTGATTTTATAGGTAAGAATTTGTCTTGTGCATCAGAAGGATCTTTGTACTTTTGAACAGCTTGAAGCCTGTTAAGGTTGGACTGAATACATGCTGTGATATGAGAAGGACAGGAGCCTAGGGGACAAAGGGTGAAATGCTATGATTTGAATGTGACGTGTTTCTATGGGTTCATATGTTTGATCAATTGGTACCCAACTGGTGGTGCTGTTTGGGAAAGATGTTGGCCCTTATCAATGTAAGAACAGCTGACAAAGACACTGACCACTCAGAAGACGGCTCAGTTCCACTTCTGGCCTGAGCCCCTACCTATGCTTTCTGTCTGGCACTGTGAAATGACCACCACAGACTGAGAACACAAACGGAGACCTCCTCCCCTACTCTAACTGGTTGCAGCACCTTAAACCGTGAGCTGAAATAAATTCCCTTCCATTAAGGAGCTTTTGCCAGCTGACTTGTCACAGTCACAAGACTTGCCTTCCCATGGATTCTCAATCTGCTTTCCTGAAGCACAAGCCTGTGACATCAGTGCAGGGAAGGTCTTCACCCATCCGCTGTTTGTTCTGCTCAGAAAATATCTTTGCTCAGTTTATGGTTTTGAGAGGAGTCCAGCTGGGAACATAACTGTAAACCGACAATTTTCCAGTGACCATAAGTGTCTCAGTGACAGAAGTGACTCACGAGTGTCTCTGTTGCCACTGAGGGTTCAGGTGTAGTTTATGGTTTTTGTTTTGTCAGGCTGTGCTCCTGAGGCTCCATATTGTGCTTAGTATTCTATTATTTAAATATTGTTCATCTATCTGACATTTGGTTTTGTTTTTCCCTGCCTGGTTTTATGGTTGGTTGGTGAGTTTTGTTTTTTGAGTCTTGAGATGACACAAATACCTCTGTTGGTCTGTGATAATTGCTGGACAAACCAGGCAGTTTTAATGTTCCCCAAACTGTTGACCATTCTCATTTATTGGTCTGTTGTTTCTGGCTTGAGACACATTTAATAAAGCATTTTATGAAGATATTTTTTAAAAAGGTCTGAATCTAAGAAAAATAATTTCTAAATTTAGATGTTAAGGAGGGAAGCAGCAAGAAGGGGAAAGATTAATTAAAAGCAAACAAACAAACAAACAAACAAAAAAGCATATTGCTTCTATCTCTACCAATCACAGGCACTTGAGAGAAGCAGTAAGCTGTGCGGAGATGGCGAGAAAAATCACTGCCTGATTTTGCTCCAGCCCCTCCCTCTCTTCAGCCTATCATTACAACATGAATGATGGTTGAACAGTGAGATCTCTGCCCGCTTCTAACATTGTGTTCTGGAAGGAAAAGAAAGCTCAATCGATGATTTTTTTTCTTTCATCCACAGAAAAAAAAAATCCCTAACAGAAACCAAACAGCAGAGCAGAAGAGTTGATACTTGTAATCATGGATAAAGGCTGGGCCCAAACCATCTAAGGACTCAGTTGCTGTCAGCATGCTAGCAGTAGCTCAGATTTACTGTTTCCAATGGGCTGCAGACACCAAGATGAGCTCTGCACAGCAGCCCATAGTAAATGATTCTTTGCCCACTAACAATCCTCTGCTGTGCCCATAAAAGGCCCACGAAGACTATGTTCAGAATCTTGAGAGGCTGTACATTTTGTCCATGCATGACAAAGCAAATTAGAAAACAGAAGGATTCTGGGCTAGGTTGCCTCATACCCATCCAACATCGGGGCTTCCAGCCTCCTTTACTAGGATGCTCAAGGCAGCTGGCATTCTGCTCTATGAAAGGAATATGGGTACCCCATGGATCCTGTTTTCATTCTTTGTCCCCCCTCTCACCACCCCCTTCATGTTCATTTTCTTTGTCAACTTTAAAAGGCTTCCTGTTTTCTGGAAGAGGGATAAATATTCCTGTTTTAATGAAACTTCAGGTCAAAGGTAATTTTGAGTTTTGAACTCTCAAGGTATTGATGTCTCATATGAATATCCCAATGGCTTCCTATTGGCAAGGAATAAATTCAAGTTCTTTGCCATCTGCTAAGTCCTATTTCTCAACAACTCTATCCTCAGCTTTCCCAACTTGCTGATCGCTGTTCTCCACTCTAACCTTGCTTTAAAGAAACAGGACATGCTGCTAGCTCCTTGCCATCGGGTCTGTGCTTTGCCAGCCATCTCCCTGACTACTGCTGCTCTGCCAGCCACCATTTCTGCCCAGTGACGCCATCACTGTCTCTTCAATTGCAGCTTAAATGCTGCTTTCTTCATAAAAGTTGTCATTTAGTCCTGGGTCAGAAGCATGTTTCTATTTTTTTTCCCCTTGACATTCTACGTTGTAGATCTACAATTTGTCTACTAAAAACAAACAAAAATATTCTTACTATTTATTCTATGCTAGCTTCAAACTTATCATTTAGCCCAGGATGGTCTCCAACTAACCATCCTTCCTTAGCCTCCCAAACACTGGGATTATAGGTATAGAGCATCCATTGCCTGCTGAGGCGCATGCACTGATCTGTATGCCTCTAATCCACCATGCAGAACTTCATGGAGGAGCTGCAAAGGCAATGCCTGATTCATCAACAATGACTTGATTTTGCATTCCAAAATTAAAATTTTAGTTCAGAAACTAGTATGAATTAAACACACAGACTCCATCTCTTTTTGGTAGAATCAGGAAAGATCAAAGGTCATTACTTTTACTCTTGTGCTCGATATAATGGATAGAGATGTGGGACAAATGCTTGATGTCCTCCTTTAGGCTCAGGACAGTCTTAGCGTTACCTGGTAGGATTAATTATGTCCTTGTGGGTTTGGTACCTACCTAGAGAGTTCATAACCTATAGCAGGTTGAGTCAGAAAGAGGCTGTGGGTATAAGGAGGGAGCTTCTAGCTTCGGGGCTTAAGTGTGAAGAAAATGATTCCTTTTACTTAAAAAATGATCCCAAAGATCAACACAGATACAGAAAGAGACCAGAACCTAGTCTTTCAGGGGTTTCTACCAGAGAGCATGAAAAAGGCAAGTTACATTGTAAAAAGAGACAGAATAAAAATATCTGCTAAGTGGGAGTGGAGGGTAGTGGAGTAGGGGCAGAGAAAGAGAAAGAAGAGACAGATTGTCATTGAAGGGGGCCTTTAGGAGACCCAGAACTCATGCAACGAGCTAGGTCTGACAGAATTTGAACGGCATAGTTGTCCAGTTGAAGACTGAGATGTGATTGCCTGCTGCCACTTACAGATCCTCATTTTAATACTGGGCTGCAAGTATATTTACTTGAAGACAAGATCTCTCCTGGCAACCACTAGCCTTCTGTGGATCCTCTTTTTCTTCTACCTGTTACAAAAACTTCCTTACCTGCCTCCCTGCTACACACTCATGTCAAAGAACGGCCTACCTTCAAGATGGAGTACAAGAATGAGGGTAAAGGAACAGAAGTTGTCTCTGACAATGTCATAAAGGCTTCTTATTCAGCTTTCCCTTACTGTGTGCTTAAGTATTTAATGTAACTACATTGCTGCTGCCCTTAACACAGGAACTGACTAGGTGGGTGTCTTGCTACGAAGCCCAGGAGTGACCAGTGAAAGGCAAAGTACATCACGATAAAAGCCTTTTGGCCAAAAATACTGATTTTAGAATACTCAAGAGACATTTGTACTCCCGTGACCATTGCAACATGATTCACAATATCCGAGAAATGAAAACTCAAAAGTGTTCATGAGCTGATGAATGGTGAAGAAAATGAGCACACACACACACACACACACACACACACACACACACACACACTCTGGAATATTGTTAAATCCTAAAAAGAAGTCATCTGCTGGAAAGGAGGTTGTTATCATGAGTGAAATACGTTAGCCACAGAAAGAAAGTGCACAATCTCACATACTTATGGAATCTACTTTTTTTTAATAATACAATTTTTTATTGGATATATTCTTTATTTACATTTAATTTCCCTTTTCCTGGTTCCCCACCTCCCCCAAAGGTCCACATGCCCTTTTCCCTCCCCCTGTTCCCCCAACTACCCCTTCCCACTTCCCTGTTCTGGTATTCCCATACACTGATGCATTGTGCCTTTCCAGAACCAGGGTCCACTCTTTCCTTCTTGTTGGACAGCATTTGGTAGGTGGATTGTGTCTTTGGTGTTCCAAGATTCTAGG
>BDUI01010801.1:17778-28075 GCA_002335545.1 Apodemus speciosus
TTCAGAGTTCGAGGCCAGCCTGGTCTACAGAGTGAGTTCCAGGACAGCCAGGGCTATACAGAGAAACCCTGTCTCGAAAAAACCAAATCCAAAAATAAAAAGCTCAGATGCATTGCATATTAAGAAACAATGCCTAAGCTGGAGAGATGGCTCAGTGGTTAAGAGCACCGACTGCTCTTCCAAAGGTCCTAAGTTCAAATCCCACCAACCACATGATGGCTCACAGCCATCTGAAATGAGATCTGCTGCCCTCTTCTGGGGTTTCTGAAGACAACTACAGTGTAYTTACATATAATAAATAAATCTTAAAAGAAGAAAAAGAAAAAAGAAACAATGCTTTAGACAGTCTTGGTGAGACAACTTGCAGAGTCTGCTGCCTCTTTCCACCGTGAGGGTCCTGGGAACTGAACGCAGGTTCAGACTTGGCAGCAAGCACCTGCAGGTGCTGAGGTTTGCTCTTTTGCTATGTTTTGTAATGGTAAGTACTGGCCCCCAAGGCCTGGTTGCTCCCAAGGAGAGAATCTGCATGTACAATGTGACTCTGCTACTTGATTAATAGTATTGCTTAAATAAAGATGCCAACAGCTAATAACTGGGCAGAAGAGAGGTAGGTGGGGTTTGGGCTTGGTGTTGGAAGAGACCATGAGGATGGATAAGAAGGTAAACAAAGGAGAGGACGCCAGGGGTGAGAATCTTTGTTTTTTTTTTAATGGCCACATGGTCTGGCTGATCGGAGTTAAGAGCAGCCCAGACAAAATATGGCAACTTATATAGTGGGATTATTGGCTGGGAAATAGACATAACAGCATAGAGGAGAGATATCTGCCTGGCTCTTGTGCACACTGAAGTTTATAAATGTAAAGGTGTGTGTGATTTTAATCTGGAAACTAAATCATCGAGGGCAGGGTAGAAAGCCCTGATTGGATTAAAAATATTCAACAAGCACCTCTACAAACTAAGCCATCTTACCAGCCCTAAAATGATCTTTTAATGATGTAATATATTGGAAAGAGTAAGGGAGAGGGAAAATGAGATTGAAAGTGGAACACCTTTGTAGCAAATAGCATAATACATAAAATGAAACCAGTCATTCATAATAATATGGGAGGAATTGCAACATGAAAAAACAGTAAGCAACCATATTTTTTAATGTTTATTTTATTCTATATGTTAGGGTATTTGCCTCCATGTATGTCTGTTAACCATGTATGGAAGAGGGCATTGGATCTCCTGGGACTAGAGTTATGGAAAAGAAAATAAATTCTGCTATAAAATCCCATTGTGAAATTTTACAAATATGTGCATACGATAAATTTAAAACAGGAAATAACTCAGTAGCATGAAACTATTGAGTCTGCTTTATGTATGGGTATCTCTTTAATGTGCTTATTTCATTTCTTTTGAATGCATACTCATAAGAATATGGACATAAGAATAGCTGGGTATACAGTAAAATTACTTTTTAAAAAAGAACTTTGATATTGTTCATCTTATTGGCTATATCAAGTAACTTCCCAACAAAAAGTGCACAGGAGTGGCCCTTTCTCTATTCTGTCTTTTTTTTTTTTTTTTTTTTAAATAATAGCCATTCAGACTGGAGAGAGATAATAGAGCTCATTGTGGTTTTGATTAGATAGAGGAGGCTGAGAAGTGGAAGAGAGGGAGACAGAGGGAGCTTAGATAATAACCAGTATTAGAAGGAGTAAGTTCTGATGTTGGGCAGCTACAGTTCGCAGTAACCTATCACCTACTTTATGACTAGCTAGGGGAAAAAAGAGGCCAGAGGCTTCACAGTCAGTGATGACAAGAAGTTAGAACTATTCATTAACTTGACTTCATCAGTACATATTGTACACGTTTATTGAACTCTCCACAATCTGTAAGCCCYGGCTATAAAGGTCCGAAGGCTTTGCTGCCATTGGGTGTTCTCTGACCCAAAGATGCTGTGTTAGGGTGCTGGGTGACATCACTAAGCCAGATGGGCCCTTTCTGTGGTCTTTCCCCCACCCCAGCCTTGAGGATTTGCCCTCCCTCCTTCAGCTGGTTGTGGGTGGTTGGCTGCCTGTCAGGGATCACCTGTCAGGGATCACCCATGGAAATGGTGTGCACGCTACTGCTTCCTCGCCGCCTTATGTTCTTCACTTGCACAGCGCCGTAAACGTTCAGTGCCAGAAGCCAGCACTTTCCTGGCCACATCTTATCAAGCCACTGCTATTGCTGGATGTTGAAACTGCGAGCGATAAAGCGCAGGATAGGTTTTAATGTGGCAAGTCCCTTAAGGACAGTGACTGGCCACGTGACAGCAAGTTAAAATGGGTTAAGTGACTAGCTCGCTATCTCCCTCTGTGGCATAATCACAGAACTGCACATTAAGCAGAACGTTTGTCTTCATGAAGCATTTTTGTCATGGAAAGAGTTATGGAAAGAGAACACTGTAAATAAAATGTCTTCTACAGGAATCTAAAGCAGTGGGAATGTGGACACTGGGTACAGTAGAATTTCTGAAGCACTGTCCCCACAAGATTTCCTCACCTCCATTTCTGTGAATAGATCCTCATTCAGTGGAAGGTGAGAGCCACTGAACAGCAGCCTCCTCTCCCCTAAGCACTGCTCGCTGGCTGACTGTCCTGCTGGATTGTTAATGCTGCTCAAACGGTACACAGAACTCCTATTAACATTAAAGGAAGTGACACAAAATTGTCTCTTGTTGTGCAAATAAAGGATTTTTTCTTTGTGAATCAGTTGGTCTGTATTTTCCAGTTCTCTCAGTCAGAAATCTATTGACATTAAGAAAAGCAGTAGAATGCAGCATCAGTTTGACCAATTGGGTGTGTGCTTTACTTGCTTAAAGACATTTCCCACACTCGTTTCTTTCTTTCGTCTTTCAGTGGGAGGTTGTGCATTGGTGCCCTCGTAGAGTCAGAGAACAATTGTGGAAGTCGGTTCCCACCTTCTGCAGATTCATGGAGTCAGATTCGGTAGTAGGGCTTGCTTATGTGCTTTCATTCTTAAGAAAAGCCAGTCACCAGGAATGATGGTGACACCTTCAATGCCAGCACTAGTGAGGCAGAGGCAGATGGATCTCTGAGTTTGAGGACATCCTGGTCTACAGAGTGAGTTCCAGGACAGCCTGAGCTACACAAGACAGGATGGCGTAACTGAAATCCTGCATTGTGCAAAGGGACTTTTCTGGTAAAAGCTTTCAGGAAGCAGGCAGAAGTAATGTTAAGGTTAGTATTATTGTTGTAAGCATTTTTTTAAACATTTTGTGCGTGTGTATCCAGGATGTGGGAAGGCATGTGTATCATAGAGCACCATGATAGTCATGGAATAGCTCGCCAGAGTCAGCTTTCTCCCTCCATCCACCGTGTGGAATCTAAAGATTGAACTTGCTATGGCTTAGTGGTAAGCTCCTTTAGCTTGTGAGGAATCTGGCCAGCCCTAGGCTATTTTAACATAATTTAGATGTATGGCTGGTTCGTTTCTTTTACATGTAGTCTGGGAACCATGTCCCTGCATAGTGTCCACAGACGCCCCGAAATCAGAGTGCAGACTGCTGTGGTCCTCTGGAAGAGCAGCCAGTCTTCTAAACCACTGAGCCCTTTCCAGCAGCCCTACTCCACCTCTATTTTTCAAGAGACATCACTTATAGGCAGGAAGAGAATTTGAAACCGATACCAGAAGCTCCCCAGAAGCCCCACATCCTCTAAAGAGCAACACCTACTCTTCCCCACCCCCAACCTGGCAAACATCATTCTGTTTTCCCTGAGCTCATGGAGCATAATGTCCTCAAGGGCCATGCACATCAGAGCGTGTGTCAATATGTCAAGCTTTATTAATTAACGGTAAATGTTCCCAAGTATCTACATAGCCCACTTTACTTACCGGCACGCCTGTTGACTGACATTGGCCTTTGTGCTATTGTGATAACAGCATTATGAATGAGTGAACACAAGTGTCTCGAGAGCCTTGTTTTCATTTGTTTTGGGTATAGAACCAGGAATAGAAATGCTAGATCACATGCAAGTTTTGTTTAATGGTTAGAGTATATGAGAGAATACATTCATACATGTACGTGGTGTGTGTGTGTGTGTGTGTGTGTGTGTAGAACAAGAAGCCAAAGGAACAGCTCGTGTGCATGCATGATTGAGAGGGAGAACACATCTATACATGTGTCTGTGTGCAGACCGGAGCTGTCAACCTTGTTGTTTGATAGTCTCTCTCACTAGCCTGTAGGTCAGAGCCTCCTCAGCACTGGCTTGACAAGACAGCCCATCATACCTGGCTTTTTACTTGAGGTCTTCATACTTGCACAGCAAGTTTCCCCCACTGTTTTTTGGAGACAGAGTGTCACGTGGCCTGGGACGGCCTGGCCCTCGCTATGGATCCAAGAGAGACTTAGAACTTTGGACCCTTCAGGCTCCATTTCCTACGTGTTGGGATTATAGGCATGTACCACCACAACAGGGTTTATGAAGTGCCGGGAATCAGACTTATGTATTCTTGCATCCAACTGAGTCATACCATACCCTAGCGCTCATAACTGTTCTTTTAAGATATGTGTATGTATGTATGTATGCCTGCATGTGTATGTGTCTCTATGTGCATCATATGCGGTCAGGTATGTATGGCCAGAGGGCATTGGGCCCACTGGAACAGTAATTACATACAGGCGTGACCCACAACATGGGTGGTGGGGACTGAGCTTGGGTCAGCCTGCAGGAGCAACAAGCGCTCTCAATTGCTGAGCCGTCTCTCCAGCCCCAGTAAAAACACTTCTAAAAGTAAGTTCTAGTCTGTGATAGAATCCTAGCCCTGGCTGGCCTTGAGTTCCCTGTGTAGCCGGGAGAGCCCCTGAACTGTGGATTCCTGCTCTGTCTCCTGAGTGCTGGGATTAGCAGCTTGTTTGACTATCTCCTATTGGGTTGAACACTGGACTCTTCTAGACAAGCACTTTACCAGCTGAGCTTTGTCTCGGCTCCCAAAAGCAATTCTAAAAGGTAAGCTTAAAGTGCAGGCTGCTGACATGTCAAAAAGGGATCTCCTATTGTTATTTTAAAACAGAGATGTATTATGTAGTCAAGCCTGTCCTTATACTATGTAGCCCAGGCTGGCCCTTTATGTCTGATCCTGCCTTAGCCTCCTGACTGCTCGGATAGAAATCTATCATCATTCCTGGCTTCACAATTTTCTTGAACATTTTACTTATTTTTATGTGTATGGTAGGNGGAAATGACTGCAAGTCAGCTGTTGCATAATGAAGTCACGTGGACACATTTTGTAGTCTTAGTTTGTGTATTGCGAAGTATAAATAATGTTAAAACAGACATGTTTTAGAAAGACTTATTTCATGTGTATGAGTGCTTGTCTGTCTGCCTGTCTGTCTGCACGTATGTCTGTGCACCTGCACATGCCCGGAGCCCACGAGTGTTGGATCCCCTGGCACTGGAATTAGCAGTTGTTTGTGGGTGCTGGGAACTGAACCCCGGCCTTCTACAGGAACACCCAGTGCTACTAACAACTGCGCCATCTCTCTAACCCTGTGAAACTTAAAAGAGGTTGTGATTGAAGTAGCAGTGGACACGTGGAAGGAAATATTACGAAAGGCAAAAGTTACAGCGCTGTGTTTGCTCACTCTCCCGGCGCTGTGGGTGGAGCCCAGGCCCCACACATTCTGGTGAGAGCCCTTTACACTGAGCTCCATCGTGAGTTGTATCTTTGTAATAGCATTAACCATTGAAACAAAGTACAAGAAAGTTTTCCATATAGATTTACTGGAATTTTTGAATTATTTGTAATTTTAGCCTACTATCAGAAATCTCTTTAGTTTTATTTTACAAGTCTCATGTAAGAGCTGTTCCTAAACTATTAAAGGTACAAGCCATTCGGTTCATGTTTTCTTTTTTATGTGTGTGTGTATACACATGGGTTTGCGGATGGGAGCATGGGGGCCCAGACGTCAGCGYGCAGTGTCTTCCCCATGGATTGAACCAGGTTGACCAGCCTAATGAGCCCCCAAACTGCTCGTCTCTGCCTCCCCAGCACTCAGGCTACAGTTATGCACCACAGTGAGTGCCAGAATCAGAACTCAAGTTCTCAGGCTTGGGTGGCATGTCTTACTGAGTTACCTATGGAGGTATAAGAAACAGGCGGTCAATCTTTGTGGTAATAAAGCTAAGAATTATTGAGTATTTATATATACCAGACATCAAGCGTGGTACTGGGACCATAAACGGATCTCATAATGTCAGTGAATTCCACTATGTGATTTTACCTTTCTTGTGACCAACAGCAAGATCCAAAATTAGAATTGGAAAGTCTCTGTGCTGGGGAGCTTTACAAGGTCTGTGCTCCAAACTTATAACTCTTCTTCCTGCCTATAGCTGCGGTGAGGGGGTGGGGGGGTGGAGCCTTGCTTGTCTGTGGCGGTGGGGAGTTCAGAGACCCTTTATTCAGTGTCCCTACCTGCCTTGCTATCAGATCGACAAGCACTTTTCCACAGATGGCCGAGTCCCCAGCACAAGTTCGGTTGCCTTGTTTGTGGCCATTCTGCTTCTCTGTAAACCATTGCTGCATTTCGCAGCAACAGTCCTTGAAAAACGTTCTAGTTGCCGCCCTACTCTGGGCTTCACAGAAGGCACATTTATGGAAATTGGTAGTCTACGATGAAATGGTCAACCTTTGATTTTGTCAAATAAAGACAGTGAGAAAAGTGAAAATTGTCTCAATGTAATTCTAGTGCCCTGAGAAGAAAATAGGTCCCGCCCTTCTCCACTTTAAAACATACTGTGACTGTGCCTACGTCTGGGAGTAGGCTGGGGCCCCAATAAAGCTCTCACATAAGATCAGAATTGCCATCAACTGTAAATTCACAGAGTTCTATCCTACTTTACACAAGCACCGAATAACCAAACACACATGAATTGATAAACCGCCTGAGTGTTCCAGAACCTTCGAGAAACAGCTTTCTTACATTACTCACGATTGTGGTGAGGGCCTCCTAACCTGCTGACTTAGAGCACTATTCATTCCTTACTCAGCAAACAGGCACCAGCCTGACTAAACTCCAGGTATCCCGAGAGCATTAGCAGGTTGATGGGCCAGTGACTCATTTGTGTTGTGGAGAGCGCATCACAACTCAGCTGTGAGTCTGCTGCCTCCTGATGATTCACCCAAGAGCTTTTGTGTTTTGTAACTTAATTTGTTAATAAGTTTATAGGAAGCCAATTAGGCTAGTTGCTGATCTGTGTAATTTTTTCATAGTCTTTGATTAGAAATGTTAGACTGTATTCCTAAACTGTTTTAAAGCTCCACTCCAAAACAAAACAAAAACAGGTGTCTGTTGTAGGTGATCCCTACCCAGCGAGTTTAACTAATTGCATTTCACTCATTTAGACTCATCAGGGCCTGCATCACCGATATGAAAAGGCCTAAGGATGCAGAACTGCTCACATAGTCCAAAGCCAGTGCCCGAGTCCCTTCCATCTTCAGTCTACTTATTTTCCCTTCATAGCAAAGTCTAGTAAGTTTGGCCATCTGTTTTCTATTCCTAAACACAACACTTGTATCAAGAACATTCTATCCAGAGGCAGGTAAACAGTAAAATGTGACTACTGACCAGAAATAACCAAAACACAAGTGAGAACTGGAAATGAAAGGCGAGCAGCTTGAGAAGATCTAATTCTGCATCTCAGCCCCCGAGGACATCCCTGCGATCCAATTATACAAGCCGTGTTTCATGATAACGTTGCATCAGGTAGTGTGATACTGGAGAAGGTAGGGTGTTGCGTTCACTGATACAGGCCCCACTTTGAAAGCCTAGTGCTAAACTGGGTGTGTCCAGGTGGAAAAGGTATCCAGACTCTTCTTGCAAGAAGTTTCCCCACGGGGCTGAGACCTTTCCAAACTCAATTGCTCATTTACTACGTAATATAATTTTCTAAAATACGGCAGGTGGTATTTAAATCACATAAATTGTGTTAGGGAATTCGCCCACTCCAGGGGCAGGGGAAAGCCCTGTTTCCGAGCCACGCGTGCGGCTGTTCCGTGACTGCCTCCGTGTCCCTGCTGCACACAGACTGGATTAGGGAGGACACTTGTAGCTGCGACTGGCCCTGTGCTTTTGTTCATAATGGGTTTTGACTGGAAACGCCATGTTTTATTTTACTCAACAGTTCAACTAGTCTGTGTTTTGCAGAAGTGGTGAAGCAGTCTTTAAATACGGTGGAATCACTAGCAGCTACAAGTTCATGTACTGTTTGGTAAGGACATTGCCCAGAAAGTCAGTAACAGGACTTTTCAGCTCAGGGTGAAGCTCTCACTTGGCAGCGGGTTAAATGCTCAGATGCAGCCAGGCTGTGGTGGCACACACCTGTAATCCCAGCACTCTGGGTGGCAGAGGCAGGCGGATTTCAGAGTTCGAGGCCAGCCTGGTCTACAGAGTGAGTTCCAGGACAGCCAGGGCTATACAGAGAAACCCTGTCTCGAAAAAACCAAATCCAAAAATAAAAAGCTCAGATGCATTGCATATTAAGAAACAATGCCTAAGCTGGAGAGATGGCTCAGTGGTTAAGAGCACCGACTGCTCTTCCAAAGGTCCTAAGTTCAAATCCCACCAACCACATGATGGCTCACAGCCATCTGAAATGAGATCTGCTGCCCTCTTCTGGGGTTTCTGAAGACAACTACAGTGTAYTTACATATAATAAATAAATCTTAAAAGAAGAAAAAGAAAAAAGAAACAATGCTTTAGACAGTCTTGGTGAGACAACTTGCAGAGTCTGCTGCCTCTTTCCACCGTGAGGGTCCTGGGAACTGAACGCAGGTTCAGACTTGGCAGCAAGCACCTGCAGGTGCTGAGGTTTGCTCTTTTGCTATGTTTTGTAATGGTAAGTACTGGCCCCCAAGGCCTGGTTGCTCCCAAGGAGAGAATCTGCATGTACAATGTGACTCTGCTACTTGATTAATAGTATTGCTTAAATAAAGATGCCAACAGCTAATAACTGGGCAGAAGAGAGGTAGGTGGGGTTTGGGCTTGGTGTTGGAAGAGACCATGAGGATGGATAAGAAGGTAAACAAAGGAGAGGACGCCAGGGGTGAGAATCTTTGTTTTTTTTTTAATGGCCACATGGTCTGGCTGATCGGAGTTAAGAGCAGCCCAGACAAAATATGGCAACTTATATAGTGGGATTATTGGCTGGGAAATAGACATAACAGCATAGAGGAGAGATATCTGCCTGGCTCTTGTGCACACTGAAGTTTATAAATGTAAAGGTGTGTGTGATTTTAATCTGGAAACTAAATCATCGAGGGCAGGGTAGAAAGCCCTGATTGGATTAAAAATATTCAACAAGCACCTCTACAAACTAAGCCATCTTACCAGCCCTAAAATGATCTTTTAATGATGTAATATATTGGAAAGAGTAAGGGAGAGGGAAAATGAGATTGAAAGTGGAACACCTTTGTAGCAAATAGCATAATACATAAAATGAAACCAGTCATTCATAATAATATGGGAGGAATTGCAACATGAAAAAACAGTAAGCAACCATATTTTTTAATGTTTATTTTATTCTATATGTTAGGGTATTTGCCTCCATGTATGTCTGTTAACCATGTATGGAAGAGGGCATTGGATCTCCTGGGACTAGAGTTATGGAAAAGAAAATAAATTCTGCTATAAAATCCCATTGTGAAATTTTACAAATATGTGCATACGATAAATTTAAAACAGGAAATAACTCAGTAGCATGAAACTATTGAGTCTGCTTTATGTATGGGTATCTCTTTAATGTGCTTATTTCATTTCTTTTGAATGCATACTCATAAGAATATGGACATAAGAATAGCTGGGTATACAGTAAAATTACTTTTTAAAAAAGAACTTTGATATTGTTCATCTTATTGGCTATATCAAGTAACTTCCCAACAAAAAGTGCACAGGAGTGGCCCTTTCTCTATTCTGTCTTTTTTTTTTTTTTTTTTTTAAATAATAGCCATTCAGACTGGAGAGAGATAATAGAGCTCATTGTGGTTTTGATTAGATAGAGGAGGCTGAGAAGTGGAAGAGAGGGAGACAGAGGGAGCTTAGATAATAACCAGTATTAGAAGGAGTAAGTTCTGATGTTGGGCAGCTACAGTTCGCAGTAACCTATCACCTACTTTATGACTAGCTAGGGGAAAAAAGAGGCCAGAGGCTTCACAGTCAGTGATGACAAGAAGTTAGAACTATTCATTAACTTGACTTCATCAGTACATATTGTACACGTTTATTGAACTCTCCACAATCTGTAAGCCC